>OZ012737.1:366881181-367040078 GCA_963859935.3 Lathyrus sativus
GTAACTTTTGACCTTCAAGGTTATTTCAAATGGATTCTTGGCCAACATAAGAGTTGTTCCTCATTGTCTTAGATTTCTAGATTGTTATGGTATGCCTTCATATGATTTGTGGAACTCTACTTATGGTCTTGTCAAGCAAAGGGTATTTTGGTTATCTAGTGATTACAGGTCATTCTTAGCCTATGCCTAAAACTCATACAAGGGAGCTTCAAATGAAAAACTTCACAACATAAAAGTTGCTCAAAATGCCATTTTAAGTCTAGAAAAGAAGTCATGGAAGTTTTTAAATGCATGGAATGAGACTTGACCAAAGTTGGTGGAAAATGACCTAAAAAAAGGCATATAAGTTGAAAAAGTTGAAATAAAAAATTGGTTTGAGAGATCTACAAATCCAAAATGGGTCATCCAATATACCAAATTGATTCCCAACATCATTTTAAAAACATTGGTTCAGCCACAATTTTGAGTTTAGGCTTAAAAATTGGACTTCCTTTGAAAATTTGATTCTTGCATTTTAAGGCACCTAAAGGGAAAGTTTGCCAAAGCCTTAAAATGACTTGAAATGCCTTGTTTTCTTATTACCATCTCATGTAAGGGTATTTTAAGGAGAATTGCATGGTTATCATGAGATCTCATGGGATTTACTAAGAATAGAAAAATTGAAAATCTCCTTGCATGAGAAGTTCTAGAAACTTCATGGAGCCTTCTCAAAGGTTCTAGATGCTCCCATTGGTGTGTATATAAACCCTAGAGAGGGTCCATGCAGTGGTTGGTGATTCTTTGAGCCTGCAAACCCCATTTTGATTCCTTCACTCCCATTTGCATTTTCTTTTCAAAGTGTATCAAAACTCCATCAATTGTGAGATTTATTCTTGTCATCATCTTCCTCCATCATCATAGAGTGAAAAGCAAGGAAAAACTAGAAAGAAAGGTGGCTGGTTCATGAGATTCGAATCTTCACTCCAAGTTGCATAAAGGTTTGGCCAGGGTGAATCAAGAAGTTTGGGCAAGGATTACAGCCATCAGGAAGATTCTCAGCCATTGGAGATCATTTGTGACCAGTCTCAAGCATTGGATTGGAGTGTAGATACCTCTGCCATCACCATTTTTCAGGTTTGCAAAAGCATTCGAATCCCTCTATTTATGCATTGTTAGATGAAATGGCTAGGGTAATCATGCTTAGAGACCTTAGGTGAGTGATTCCTGAGAATTAGAGAGAGTCTCATGGAGTTTGTTAGCAGGGTGATGTTTCTTTGATGATCAAGATTAGGGTGAATAATGAGTGTTAATGATCATATAATGGCTTGCTGAGATCAGGGTAGCATGATGAACAAGATAGGATAGTTAAATTGGAGAATTATTGAGGTTCATCTCAGTGCAATTCAATGATACCCCAGACTTCCAGCTATCGGGTTTGGTTTTTGGGAAGGTTTTAGAGAGAACCACTGGCATGGTCTTGTAGAGGGGAAGAAATGGAGTGAGTTTGGTTTTTAAAGCTCGTGATTTCATGGACTGAGGAAGGAGCACGAGGAGCTTGAAGGTTCATGCATGGATGTGAAATTCTGAGTTTTAGGGTTTTGCTTTGGGGACGATGAATGGTAGCCGTGGATTTGGGAGGGAGACCTTGACTTTCAGTTTCATCGCACGGTCCATATTCAATTTAAGAAACGGAGGGAAAAACCAACGTGAAACGATGCGTTTCACTTAAACGCGTGTCTGGGCTGGGTCCAACATTTCTATCCCCACCCCCTTCTTGATAAGCCCAAAGAATAACACGTGAAATGTTTGCTATTCACACCGAGAGTTTTTCTTTTTTTCTTTTTATTTTCCAATTCATTTTCTGAGCGCGCTGGGCCTAGTGAATTTGTTATTCGCACCCCTGGTTTCATGGCCCATCTGAGATTTGAACTAGGCGCCTTTGCTTATGGCACCCCCTCCCCATTTTATTTCTATTTTGTGATTTTAATTCCTTTAATATTTTTGTCATCTTTAAAAAATCATAAAAAAATGGAAAATGGCTTGTTTTAATTGGTTCTTTTTGCTATAGGTCCATAATTCTGTCTAGAAAAATACCAAATAATAAAATTGACATTTTATTTTGTTTTAATATTTTTTATGCATTTTTCTTGTAAATAGCATTTTATTAAGTTTAGTTTAGTACTCAAATTTGTTAATTTTAGTTCTCATAGGTCCCCTTAGATTTAGGGTTCATTCTTTTTAGAGTGATTAGTATAGGACTTCAACTTGTACATAAGATTTAATTCACAATTTTAGGATTAATTTTTAGGTGATTTGGTTAAGTGTGATTAGTGTGATCAAAATTAGGGTTTTAAATGTACATAGGTGGAATAGATTAATTCTTTTAGGAGATTTTCATTTGATTTTTGGGGTATGGGACTATAGGGGTTATGGGTATAGGGTAGATCCCTTAGAAAATATTAGGACTCCCCTACTGCTATTAGTATATTGCTTGTATTTGATTAATTGTGTGGTGTTCCCTCTTTAGGGTTATGTTTTGTCTGTGTGGGGATATTGGGTTTGTTTGGGACTTGGGGGAGAGCTGAAGCCTATGATGGTGAAGCCCATTTGAAGATCAGAGACTGAAGACCAACTTCCAGAGTTGATGAGGAGTATCTCTTGCTGGCAGCTGTTGAAGGTTATAGGATCTAGGAGTTAGGCAGAGCCCTAGAGTAGACAACTTGATTCTCAAACATGGAAGGTCTTGATTGCCTCCATCCTTCTCTGTGATGCAGAGTCTCTCTAAGACACTCACCCCCTTCCTTTGGAAGGCTTGGTGCTAATGTCTAAGGGATAGAACTCTTGAGAGAAATATTCCTTGTGTTGATAGCAGTATGTTTGCCACCCTTGGTGGTCAACTAATTGCTTAACACCCAGTTTATTCTTGTAATTGATTCCTCATCTTGGAGGTCAAGACTTGAAGAAAAGCCATTGGGAGACTGAAGATAGAAGACTGATGTCTGCTTGACTTGAAGGTAGTTGTGATGCTGATGAAGATTGCTTTTGCTGTTTAGCTTTTAGCTGTTTTATTTTTTGATGTATTGTGTGAATTTCCCGGACTGTATTGTTTGCTGTTTAACTTGCTGGGTTGAAAGTGAAGCCTGTTCACTTTTGCCTATTGTTTTCTAGGTTCGAGGTTGAGTGGGACTCCCTTGCCTCGCTTGTACTGTTGCATCCATGCATTTTACTGCTTTATTGTATATATTTGCTGTTTCTGTTTTCATTTATTCCTGTAGGATCTCTGTTTCTCTCTGCGCAAGAGAGGAGCATGATAGACATTAGGTGTTAACCCATGCATGATAATATTAGGGTAGATTTTTATCCCCTTTTCCAACCCCAGGATTTTAGAGTGTCATCTCTTCTTCCCTCAAAACAACAGAAAAACATTAATAAAGGTTATAACAGAGATTAATTCATTTCTTCCGTCAAAAGATTTGAATAAACATAAACCTTTTTGCAATAAGAAAACCCTTGTTTAAGGTGAGATTTTTTTTCATAAAAGACACTTGAACAGCTTGTGTCGTGCGTAGCCCGAACTACGTTTGCTCTGATCTTCCATGCTGTGTGGAAGTACGTAGGCATATGATGCGATATCCTAGCGAGCAACCTTCACCCACCTTCCCCCGTAGTTAGGCGAACTACGTTGACTCTGATTTCTCATTCCAGACGGGAATACGTAGGCATAAAGTGCGACGCTTTGCCGAGTCATATTTTCTTTTCTTTTCAAACCTCATCCTTTAGTTTAGATAGAAGTGTAATCCGTACGAACCAAGCAAGCGTGGATCCCATCGAGTACGATGGACGTGAGGGGTGCTAATACCTTCCCCTTGCGTAACCGACTCCCGAACCCAGGTTTTGGTTGCGATGACCATACCTTTTCCCTTTTTCGCGAGGTTTACTTCGAGCGTTCCCTTTCCCTCCGTTGGGATAAATAACGCACGGTGGCGACTCTTCTGTTCAGCCGGCGCCGATTTTCGCAGTAGCGACATCGCCACAACAGTAAAATCCGTATCTGCTGTTTTTCATCTATTTTCCTTCCATTTCTTCTTCTTTTCTTTCTTTAGTCCAAATTCTCCCCAATCTGCTAAACGGAGTGAATTAATCATATAATAGAACATAAATCAAGATAAATTAATAAAAGTCACAAATAAATGCATGTAAATCAAGCCAAATAAACGATATAATTTCGCGTTATCATAATTCAAGTCTTTTAATCAACTGCCGAGCGTTGTGAGTTTTTAGCAATAGATACGTGGGAAATGATGAGTGGGGGGCCTCCTCTCATTCGTCTAGAGTGTTTAGCGTATACCCTTTGGGAAATATGCGACACATTCGCTCCTACGCCTTAGGTTCTAGCGTGTGTGTCCCGAGTTCCTTCCCGTTTAGGCGTGTCCTGGCCTAGCTCCCCTTTTCTCTCGCCCCCGTGCAACCGAGACTCCTTTCTCTCGCATCCTGGCAATTGAGATCCCCTCTCTTGCCCCTGTGCAATCGAGACCCCCTTTTCTCTCGCCTCCGTGCGATCGAGATCGTTTTCCATAGTTGTCCGAACTACGGCTGCTCTGATCTCTCATATCTGTTGAGAGTACATAGGTATAGGATTGCGATAATCCTAGCGAGCACTTTTCCCCTTTCCCCCTTTAGGTAACCCGTACCTTTAAACCAATGACATACTACGTTCGTTCTACCGCAAATAGGTAACGCCTAAGTCTCCAATGGTCGAGCAGCAATACACCTTACTGCTAGAATGCGTGCGCTAGTATCGTCCACCTTTTCTCTCACCCTTGTGTAATCGAGAACACCCCGTTTACCTGTAGTTAGCCGAACTACAGCTGCTCTGATTTCTCATACCAGATGAGAATATGTAGGCACAAGACGACGATGTCTTGGCGAGCACCCTTTCCCTTTTCTCCACGACTGCTCTGATCTCTCATACTTGTTGAGAGTACGTAGGCATAGGATTGCGATAATCCTAGTGAGCACTTTTCCTTTTCCTCTTTAGCTAACCAGTACCTTTAAACCAATGACATACTACGTCTGTTCTACCGCAAACAGGTAACGCCTAAGTCTCCAATGGTCGAGCAGCAATACACCCAACTACTAGAAAGCGTGCGCTAGTATCGTCTACCTTTTCTCTCGCACTTGTGTGATCGAGAACACCCAGTTTACCCGTAGTTGGCCTAAACTATGTTTTGATCTGATTTCTCATGCCAGATGAGAATACGTAGGCATAAGCTGCGACGTCTTGGCGAGAAATCCCCCCGTAGTTTCCCGAACCACGTTGACTCTGACTTTCCCATTGCACGAGGGAATACGTAGGCATAGAGCGAAGATGCTCTATCGAGTCAGTTCTTTCCGTTCTTTCAGTTCTTTCCGTTTAGCTTTAGCAGTCGTAGGTAGTTTATTTTTCACCCATAGACTAGACAACAAGCATGGATCCTGTCGAGTACGACGGACGTGAGGGGTGCTAATACCTTCCCCTTGCATAACCGACTCCCGAACCTGAGATTTGGTTGCGATGACCTGTCTTTTCCCTTTTCGTTAGGTTTTATTCAATTGTTTCCTTTCCCTCTCTTTGGGATAAATAACGAACGGTGGCGAATCTTCTGTAATTGTCGGCCCCTCTTCGCAGCGATGCGACACTATTCAATAAACAAGTCGTCGGCCTCACAATGAATTAATCGGGATATTATTGGAATGCTAGATTCCAACGATACCTTTTTCATTCAATTTCGAAATTTGTGTTTGGTGAACTGTTTAGACGCGTATTAGGGTTTGAATTGAGGGAGATTTAGATTTAATCGCACGAGGGCGAGAAACGAAGTTAGACGGGTTGTATACTTAGGAGGAATGATGACTATTCGATAAACGAGACGTCAACCTCGTAACCAATTAGTCGGGATATCGTTGGAATGCTAGATCCCAACGACACCTTTTTCATTCCATTAATTATGAAATATGTTTGTTGGACAGTGAAAGTACTTGTCTAAGTAATTAGGGGAAGTGTTTTAGGGACGAAAGTTCGAATGACACGCTAACCAAGGCGTACGCCTCAATAGTTGTCACTCAAGAATTCAAGGAGTGATAGACTCCAAGAACTCATTTCTTTCGCAATTTAATTAGGAAAATGATTTGAATAGGTTAGCATATTCGGATTAGGCACGCTAGGTATTCTAGAAATGTAAGATTGATAGTAAGGAAAGTTACCGAACGGAGTGGTTCCGTTGACCCTTGAAGTTGTATGCAAGCTTTAGTTCCAAGCTCCTCCTCTTTGATCCTTGGTGATGATGTTTCGAAATACGGCTCAAAATGGTCAAAATGGATGGAATCGGGTCCAACGTGAAGCTAAACCATCGTAGCTCGACTTATGAGGGAAGTTAAACTATATGAGGTCGCATAGTTTATATCCGTGCTAAGGACATGATAGAGAAATGATATTGAGGATCATTCTCCGATTGAATTGTGTCGCATGGACCAAAAGCAGTGGGATCTCGTCTTAATCGCAAACATAATGTCGATTAATCGAAGGTAGCCTATCGCGATCCAAAAGTAAATAAAATGACCCAAGTGGTCATCTTCCATATATTTGAAATCGGGAAGGTTATCCACTCCGATAAATTCGACGCTTACGGATACAAGACTTCATCAATCCAAGAAAGTCAAAATAAAATCAGAAAGAAGAAGAAATGAGGAGAGAAAGAAGGTGGTCTCGGATCCAACATTATTCATCAATAATTTGACTGGTAATGGATTACGGAAGTACCGTCATCGACCCAAAACAAATGAGATGAAATAAAGTCGAAAATGAGAAAGAAGAGAGAAAATCGGTCTCGAATCTATCATTTCTCATCAATAATTTGACGGATAAACGACAAAGGTCTCTCATTGACCGAAAAGCGACGCAAATAACCAAAGATGGATAGACGTCAAAAATAAAAAGGAGGAGAGAAAAGTCGGTCTCGGATCCATGGTTTTTCATCAATAATTTGACAGAAAAACAATGGTGGTCTCGTCATCGACCAAAACAGAAAATAGAATAAAAAGTCCAATAATAAATAGAAACAAAAATCTAGCTTCTAAGAAAGCATTAAAAAAACTCTAATATAAAAATATGAACTTCTAAGAAAATATTTATAAAAAGTATATTATAAAACTAATAACTATTTTAAAAACTAATATAATAACAACTTCTAAAAAAACTAATTATAAAATATAAATATAATAACAAACTGAAACTGTTTATATAAAAAAATATTTAGAAAACTTAAGAACTAAATTATATTAGTTATTTAAACTAACAGAAAATTAACAATATTTTTTTTAAAAAAAATTGATTTAATTGAAGAAAAACAGAAGGGGGGATAAACTGAAAAATGAAGGATGCGAAAATGAAAATGGTCTTACAAAGTCTGTGACCAAAAAACTCTCTAAACAAGGTCCAGTATGCAAAAAACAAAAGAAACAAAAAAATCAGCAAAAAAAACAACACAACAGCTCTTCTTTGCCAGTTCATCGCCTCTCTCTCTCTCTCTCTCTCTCTCTCTCTCTCTCTCTCTCCTTCATTACCCTCTTCATTTTTGTCACTCTCTACATTTCTCTCTCTGGTCCATCTCATCCTTTCCATTTCAATTCAACTTCTGCTTAAATATTATATTGTAAATCCCACGGCAGAAACGCGAAGTGATTCGCGGATGGGTTTGTGTGAGTTCAAGAAAATGGGTCGAGAGATTTGAGTAACGGGGATCTGGGTTACCGGTGATTAGGGTTACGGAAACGGGTTGCGGGTTTTACGGTTGGTTTGAGTGGGTTTCAGTTGAGGTTGTTAATGGTTGTGATTTGGGAAGTTTGTAATGGGTTAAGGGTTTATGTTTCGGAGGGCGAACAAAACTCTGTTATGGAGGAAGGAATTCAGAGGTGTGTTGTGGTGGATGTTAGGTGGACTTTGGTCCGTTTGAAGGAGACGGAAACTGGGTGTGAAGGTGGTGTTGTTTGAAGATGGAAAACGTTTAATGGCTTGAAACGAAGGATTTGGAGGAGATTGTTGAAGGTCTGATGAAAATCTAAAATGGCTCGTGGGTTGAAATCTGGGTTTGTTGAATCTGGGTATTTGAAGGTTCATCAATGGTGTTGTTGATGGAATGGTGATGAAGGAGGTTGGACGGATGAACATGGGTTTCTGTGTTGGTAAGAATAACTTGCGGTTTTCATTTCTGGGTTGTTGGTTTGAGTTTCAATGGAGAAATGGGTTGAAAATGGAAGATGATGAAGGTATTCGGTTTATGGGTGTGGTTGATAATGGAGGATGAAGAATGAAGTTTTTGCGTTTTCGTTTTAATGGGGTTCGAACCAGTTTATGGTTGATGATGTTCTGGGCTGTTGTTTGTGAAGAAGATGATGAACGGTTCATCGTTGGCTGCCATTAGGGTTTTTGGAGCTGTCAAATGATGAAGATGATGAATAGGAAGAGGGTGAACAGTGGTAGCGGCTAGGTTTTCTGGTGAGAGGTTGGGCATGAATGAACAGGACCTTTATATGCAGAATGGCGACACGTGGCGAGGCTAATGATCTGTTTTGACTAAGATTAATTTTATGTTAATGCTGATGGTTAATTAAAACACTGATTAATAAGTAAAAGCTATACTACTTAACAAAACTAAATTAAATTCTAATAACTAATCTAGGCTAATCTAAAAATGATTCTAAAGAAATATCTAATATCTATTCTTAAAAATAAAAATCTATATTCTAATAATTAATTAATCAAGCTAAATACTAATATCCTAACTAAAGTCCAATTAAAAAAACTATATTATATCTAAATTCTAAAAATTAAAATTCTATTTTTAAAATAGAACCTTTTTTTTATTTTAAATAAAACTATATTCTAAACCAACTAAAATTCTAAGTTCAATTTTAAAGACTAATTTTAAATCCTATAAAAATCTAAATTAAAATTCTAATAAGAAACTAAATAAATTCTATTTCTTATTAAAATAAAATAAAAATTCTAATCTAATCAAAATTAAAATTCTAAGCTAATCTAAAACTAAAATTCTAATCTAATTCTAATATTCTAAAAATTATTTAAAAATCTAGTAAAATCTATTAAATTTAATTCTATTCTATCCATTTCTAAAAAAAACAATATTAAGATCCTATTTAAACTATTTAAGTTCTATTTTCTATTCTAATCTAAGTTAATTAATTAATTAATATTAAAATTATATTATATTAACATACCATAAAAAAATGAAAATATGAAACTAAAATAATGATAAATATATACAAAAACAAATGCCACGTGTCACTCTCTTATTGGGCTAAAAAGTGAAAATGCTCGTTTTTGCCGGAAAAATACACTACATTGTACAAGCGGGGTAAATTAAAAACAAAGTCGGGCAAATGAAAATTTTGAAAAAGGTAGGAAAAATTTGGGGTATAACAGATGGCATCAAATAATATCTTTGAGAAGACAATACTTAAAATGGGCCTCCGACCTAAACCAAAAATATAGTATTAATTCATCAAACATTCCCTCAGACCAACTGCTCATAATGAGACCATCAACAAGGCTAGTCTGGTGTTACTTCATTGTATGACATATTTAATGATGTGAATGTAGCCAAGATAATAATTCAAGAAAAACAATTTCTTTGACAAAGAAGGACATACCGGAGAAGCCAAAGAAGAAATCTAGGAAGACAAAAATGCTAGCAAAGATCCATATGAAGAGAGTAAGTGAAGAGAACAACTCAGTCAAGGAGTTTGACATCAACATACTAGCTGAAGAATACTCGGATGATGATGATGATATGACACTTAATGACCTAATCAAGAAAATGTCCAAGGAGAGTGAGGAGCTGAAGAAAAATGTACTTGATGAAAAGGAAAGTGAAAAGGAAGACAATCAAGCAGATGTTGTAGAAAAGGAAGAGGAAGAAGAGAAAATGGTAGAGGAAGAACAAATTAAATAAGAGGACCAAGAAAAAGAAGAGGACATTAAAACTGAGACATAGGAAGCTACTATTGAGGACTCTACTGAGTCTAAAACAGATTCTCAAAATAAATATGAACAGGTTGAAATGCTCATGGTGAAGACCCGAAAGAACCTCTACAAGACATTGTCATACGAGAGGTCTCCTACCTAGTAAAACATAAGACCCTAGAAAAACCCAGTAGTCCATCCCCAAATGCTCATGGTGAAGACCACAATGAAGAATAGTTTAATGAAAGAGAAAGAGCCTGTTGTTGTTGTCATGACAAAAGCATCAATGAGACTCATAAAAAGATGAAGTAATCTAAATGAGGAAAATACAAGAAAGATAAGGGAAAGAGGAAGAAGGAGGACGAGGACAAAGCACAAGGACGAGCAACAAGCTTAGAGCCTAGCTTGTATTTCCTTCTAAAAAATTTTGGTTGAAGAGTTATGGTGTTCCATAAATCACCGAATGTGTGTGAAGACCATGTCCTTACTTTATGTTTGGGGGTGTGGCGGATTCCTTCATGACTTCAATGTACCAAATCCAATAAACCATAATCATCTTAGTTTATTTTAATCATTTATCTCTTAGTTTAGTGATTAGTGGTTTTTATGCGTTATTTTACTGATAATTTGAGTTAATCTTCTTATATGTTTAGTTGCATTTTATTTGCTTTTATCACATTTTATGTGTTAGTTTGGTATTTCCATTGTTTTTAGGTTCAGGTAAGCAATCAGGAAGAATTGGAGCAAAAAATGGACAATCCAATATGTTCAGGAGTGAAATTGGCAAGCTACAGAAGGCCTGACACGGCCAGCCATGTTGCCTAACACGGGCCGTGTCAGGAGGATATGCGTGACCAAGAAAAGATGCAAGAAAGAGATTCCAGAGGGCTGACACGACCGCCCGTGTCAGCATGCCTGGAACAGAAAAGGTTGATTCTAGATAGACAGGGAGCCAACACGGCCGCCTGTGTTGCCTGATGCGCTTCATTTTCCAATTTTCTAATTTTTTGGGCCTTTGTGATCCCTATAGGTATTTTGGGTATTTTCTTATTACTGTGTTGGACCTGGGAGTATTTAAGAAAGATTTTGAGAAGGAAAACTTGACTTTTTGGCCAGAGAAGAATTGCATTATCAAGATTAGAGAGATCAAGGTGATTGGGGAGCTGAAGGTTTTTATGAGCGAAAGCCATTGAAGATCCAAGAACCCTTTTATCTTGTAATGTCTAGTTTTTGTTTTGTATTTTCTTTGAATATTATGAGTAGCTAAACCCCTAATTCTAGGGGGTGCCCCTGATTTGAATTTGTAATGACTATGATATTATTATTGCACTGACATTTCCTTTGTTTTCATAACTGATTTGATCTCTAGTTGTTCTTAATGCTTGCCCTGTCGGACCAACAGGGTTTGATTTAAGATTAATAATTAGGCTGGATCGCTGTTGTTAAGGGTTTGCTTTTGATCATCCTATAATAGATATCACCTAGGACTAGGGATACCCTATAGGAACCGTAATAATTCTTGATAATTAATTGCTTAATCTCACTTATAATTCTCTATGGACGTAGGAATTAGGGTAGACAATTAAAGATTTTCTCACTAAGGACTTAGGAGTAAACATTCTAAAGAATCGGTAGTTAAGTAGTTACAATAAGTCGTTGCATGTTAATTCAGAGTTGTTACTGAGTTGGATCATATACCTTCCCTAGCAGGTTACTCATAGTTGTTTAAACCAATTAGTCAATTTTCCCTTTTCCTTGAAAATATTTTATAATTAAATAAAAACCTTTTTAAAACCCTAGAGCTTTTGTTTAACTAAAATAAAACCATAACTCTATATCGTGAAGCAGTCCTTGAGATTGATACTAGAGATAATCCCCCTATTTTAACTACAGGTAGAATAGTGCACTTCCTATTTTACCGATCATTTAGTTTTAAGTTCTTGCAAATTTCAAATATGTTTTCAATTAATTAATTTCAATTATGTCATTCCAATGTTGGTTTCAAGTAATTAATATTTTTATTTTATGTTGTTGTGTTTTAAGCCCTCCTAACAATTATGGTTAAAAGTGGCTGGGTGTAGGAGTGAAGGGCAATTATGGGATGGATGAAGGAGACGAGAGAAGTGAAGGTGAGAAAAATATACACAATAAGGAGGGGGTTGAATTGTGTATGTGAAAATTTGCTTATTTTTCTTAAACCTGATTCATAATCTAAAATGTTAGGCTCAGATTCTAATTCAAGTAAGAGGATGATCAGATCAGAGTCTAACTTTAGAGTTTATTGCACAGTGGAATTCAAAGGCATAAGTAAATAAAGAGACATAAGGTGTATCCTGGTTCCTCTCAATTCGAGAGTAGTCCAATTCCCTTACGGCACAAGAGCTTTTACTATAATCAATCATAATACCATTGCTTAAGCCAACTACTCAAGACTTCCTGCTCAATCAAACCAAAATAAGACTTCCTTGCTTAAACCCATGGTTCAAGACTTCCTTCTCAATCTAACTAGAATGAGACTACCTTTCTTAAACCCACGATTCAAGACTTCTCGCTCAATCTAACCAGAATGAGACTTCCTTGCTTAAACCCACAATTCAAAACCTCCTTCTCAATCTAACAAGAATGAGACTTCCTTACTTAAACCCACACTTCAAGACTTCCTGCTCAATCTAATCAGAATAATACTTCCTTCCTTAAACCCGCGGTTCAAGACTTCTTTCTAAATCTAACCAGAATGAGACTTCCTTTCTTAAACCCATGGTTTAAGAGTTCATACTCAATCTAACCAGAATGAGACTTCCTTTCTCAAACACTAAGTTTGAGACATTTACAGATTCTAAATGGAAGTTTAGGATAGTAAACACAAATGCACTTGATACTCTTATCAAAGGTGCATAGTTACAAGAAAGATTTTGATGTCATAAATATTACTAAGATAAACAATGATAAGAAATATCAATACCCTATGTACAAGCTAACAAATATACAAAAGTGTTCTTTCTTGTATTAGATGCTTCTGTGTTGTGTGGTTTTGTTGATAGCTTATTCAAAGACTTCTAGAGTATTTGAATATTTAGCAATTTTAGAGTTTTCAGCAATGATCAATGAACCCATCTTGATTAACTTAACTAATTACTTATTCATATCCTTGAACTTGCTTTTATAGGACTAGGAAACAAGTTGTTGGAGCTAGCTTGTTTGAAGAGAAAAGGAGCTAGTTCTAAGGAATATTTAGAGTCATTTCAAAATAGACATCTAATCATATTTTATAGCCATTCTATTTCAAATGGTAACCATAATAGTTGGAACTAGGTAGCCATGAGTATATGCGAACAACTCAGGCAGCATAAAGATAAATCAACTTTCTTGAGTCATACATATTTAATGCAGAGTTGACAAGTCTGAATCTTTTGATAGAGTAGGTTGCTTTTGCACAGAGTCTACAGAGGTTAGGTGCTGATTGGATTTCAAAAGCCGAGGCTTGATCTTTAGATTTTGAGGTACCAGATTGTGTCCAACTAAAATCTAATTTGTTTCTTTGTTGAACTGAGTCTTTTTTTAGGCTTGGAACCTTGATATTATTTGACTTTAAAACCTGCACACTTGAACAACTATTAGAAAACCCTATTGTTCTTTAAATATATTGTTATCATCAAAACCTTTTAAGGGTATAAACAAATCTTGTTCCAAGAATTTCCCCCTTTTTTATGATGACAAATAAATGTATTTAACAACAATGGTTGTTGAGGTATGAAGTTTGTAAGCTCCCCCGGAATCTGACAGTCCTTATGTTGAGGTTTGTAAGCTCCATCTTAGTCCTTTTCTATGTTTATTTTATATTTTAATTTAATTAACAGATTCTAACATTAAGGTCTGAGGTTTGTAACCCCCCCCCCCCCCCCCCCCCCCTGAGTTTGATAGTCCTTAGGTTGAGATTTGTAAGCTCCCCCTAAATCCTATATATGTTAATTAGATCTCTCATTAAGCAGAGTGAGATTAAATTCATTCAGAATTTAAATAACAGTAACTCATAAACTAAGAGTTCAGGTTTTAGATGTATTAAAATACATATACCTGTCGTTAAATACTCCATGCAATTTTCCCCCTTTTGTCATTATTAAAAAGATTATAAAAGAAAGAGAAAAACAATAAAATTGAGAAAAAATTAAATTAAATTTAAAACAATTTAAATGCACAGAATTTTGAAAGAGTTTGAAATACTGAAAAAATTGAAACAATTATAAACTAGTAAAAAAACATTTCAAAAAAAGAAGACAATTTAAAGTCTTTTCAAGAATCTGAATGAAAAGATAATTAAATAAAGAAATTCTTTACTTCTTATGGTAAATGACTACCGTTTCAATTTCCAAGAAGTAATTATGATCAAGTATTGCATGCTTAATTAGCGATTGTCTTTGAGAATTTCAAAGATCAGAAAATGAAACACACAAAGTGTTTGATCTTCCGAAATTTTTGTTATAAGATCACACAACTTGTTCAAGCCAAATCAAAAATCCATATTCACTCAACATAGATCTGGTTCAAGTTGAATACAACTTCTGACCAATCTACTACTTTCATTGTTTCAGAGGCTCCTATAGTTTCTGAGGCATCTTCTGATAAGGAGGTTAGACCCTCTGAAGAAATTCCTTCAACCTTTCTTTCTTAGGCACTGAAGTCACAACAAAATATTAGTAAGAAGAAGAAGTCCAAGTGAAGAAGAAGATCAAGAGAAATGATTCATTTTGATTCAGTTGAAGAAGAAGAATTGGATTTAGACTGGGGAAACTTTTTACAGGCTTGGAGACCTATGAATGATTAGGATTAATGTTATAAACATATTTTTGTAATTATTACTTTAATTTCAATGAGGTTATTTTCCCATTTTAATTTTTGCATACCATCCTTTTAATCATAATTATTTCCTTTAATGTAAACTGAGTAAGAAGTTCATAATAATAACAAAGATTAACACTTTTAAATTGATATTTCTTTTGCATTAGATTCATCTGATACATCCAATTAACCATAGAAATTTCTTTGGTTATACAATGGGAGGCTAAGAAAGAATACATCAGTATTAAACTAAGAATTAGAAATATATAAAATTAAAAAGGAAAAGTCAAAAGAAGAAGAAGTACATAAGTGATCCAGCCTTGAAACAAAAGTACTCTTTTGATATAATAACTTACATGATACTTTTATTGATTGGAAATGTTTGACAAGTCATACAATTCACAACACCAAACACATCTGAAGCATTGGATCTCAAGAGATACAACTCATTATAGGAACTGGAAAGACAAAGACGCAAGGGAAAGAAAGAAAGAAAGAAAACTAAGGCAGGTTGTGAACATTGCCAAAGTTTAAATGGAAGAAGAGTGAGTTGGATTGTCCTTACAAAACAACATAATCTTAACCAGCAACTTTTCATTCAAAGGTTAAATGAAATTTCATCCATATTTAGAACCGTTCTTTGTAGAGAGAAGAGTTTGCCCATAACTCGTTCAAATGGAATTAAAAGCAACTTTCTCTCAAGGAGAGGCAATGTTATCTTTATGAGGTTGAAAATTACTTGAGGAAACTTGATTCTTAAGCCTGAGTGGTGGAGAAGCAGAAGATCACAGTCAAAGGCTCCCAATTCTTCAAGGAGGACTAACCTTTCATTGATGCTCTCCAGTTGGTTTTTCAAGCCAAGGTTTGAGCTAGAGGTCATCTTAGGTTAGGATAGGAGCGAGAGATATAAGTTTTTGAGAACCAAGGAAAAGTTGCACAACTGTGTCAACCAGGTTTGAGAGACAAGTTGTAAAACAAGAATGAAAAACTTAGACTAAGGAAGATCAGATTAAATAGGTGTCATACCCCAAAATTTTCCTACATGTGCATAACTTTCATCTGTACATCCACTCACTGACCGTTATTCAGAAAATCAAAAAAGTGTGTGGCTGATGCTCAGGATATCACAATATTGAATTGAATTGAACTGAGTTTCATTTGAAGATGTCAGGTCTGGGTGTGATTGATTCAAGCGGTGTGGTTTGAGCTGTCAATTAGGGTTAAGGTCGAATCAAGTCAGTTAGTGTTTGCTTCAAGTTATCAGTGCTTCATGGATGAGAATAATATGAGATCAGTTCATTTTTCCAATTAGGGTATTACGCAAGATCTTAAGATCTATACAACAAGTCATTATCTTCCTATGTCGAGGCATACTGCTAGTTGAGCATTTAATTCATGGTGAAACATTGGTGTATTTGTACAAGTGGCTGAGTTCAAAATTGTTTTATCTATAGATCTTCATGTCATCCAAGTATTGGTTCAATTCCTAAGTTCATTTGCCTCAAGATTATTTTTAAATGAAGAATTCAAGAGGATGAATTTGATTCCAAATGTGGTTCTTAGATTCAGGGCAAGCGTGGTGTCAACAAGAAGAATTCAAGTTTTAATGGACAGATTGTTAATCAAGGAATTCAAAGTTCACGCATGGTTCAAAATTGATGTGGGGGTGCAAAGCTTAAAATTACAATTACCATTCTAAAATCTCATTTGTATGTAATAAAAAGACTTCAAAAAAATAGAAGAGCCTATGATTTAAATTTTTTAGAGCCCATTATCATTCTAAAAATCCAAGAAGGCCTATGACTTGCTTAATACCATTTTTCTTGTGAAGCCCATAAACTCATTTCGAAGTCCAAAATTTATATTAAGAAGTACACAAAAAGATTAACAATAATGTACAATTCATGAGTCCCATTAATACATACAACAAAACCAGTCCTACAAAACCTTCAGATTCCATGAATTAAAAAAAACCATTCTACAGTACCATGATACATACACAACGAACCAATTGATGCATCATGGCACAACATCATACATAACTTTAGTGATTCTAAACTCTACACATGTAGCTAATCTAAGGTATTCGAAATGCACAACTGATGACTTCCATGACACAGTCTGCATAAGATAGCTGATACATCAGGTCGTATAATTACTACACGCACCTCACCACAAGTTTTCACCCTGTAAAAACCAGCAAAACCGCGTCACACAAAACTTGCAATAAATACGTACGAAATGGGCAACACAAGATTTTTGATTCCCTCTTTTCCTCTCCACAAATCTCGGGAAGAAAAATACATCACAAAAAACCAACAAAACATAGAGTAAGTGCAAAAACGACAAGGATTTTTTCTTCCTCTTTCTCCTATAAATAACAACACCTAAACCCTCATTTAAAAAAAAAGCTGCAAAAACTAAAGTCTCACCATTGCCTCGACCTTCTCCTTTAATTAAAAAAAACCATTAATAACATAATCTCACAAATCCCCTTCATCGCCCTTTTCTTCTTCAACCTCACACAACCAACAATCAACCCATTCAAAACCCAAAATTAAAACCCACAGAACAAAGATGAAGAAAGAAAGAAAAAAATCAAATTAATTGAGACCAAAACCAAATCAAATAGATTCTTCTTCGTGCGATGATGAATCTATGGTGATTCTGAGCATTCTTTTGATGTTGTTACTCCTTCATTTTGTTCACGACGCGATGATTTCCTCTGAGCATTATTGTTTTGATTTTCACTGATGCTGGATTTTTCTCCTTGCCTTTCTTCTATTTATCATGTTTGTTTGATTTTAAAGAGTGGAGTAAAGATGATGCAAGCAACTCGTTTTTTTCTCTTGATCTAATGTATATTGTGTTTTCGTATTGCCCTGTTTCCCTTTTATTGCAGTGAGAATCAGATATCAAGCTATTAATTAACTTGAATCACAAATCTTTAAATATTCACCACCGAACTTTGATTTGTCCAAAGGAAAGGGTAAACATCAAAGAAAACCCTAAGTGCACTACGTAACAACGAAGCTAAGAGATCGGGGGGGGGGGGGGGGGGGTTCGAGGGTTGGTTATACTAAGGGAAGGTATTAGCACCCTAAGTATCTGCAGTACTCTACTGGAGCCTCTTATTTGGTAGTTGTGTTTTTATCAATGTCTGTTTGCTTATGGTTATGTGCCAAGGCAAAGACCTACAGGTTTGTGGACTAAGTATGCTCGCCAAGACGTTGCATCTCGTGCCTACGTATCCTAACAAGAATGAAATCAGAACACCCGTATTTCTCCTAACTATGGAGAGAAATTTTGAATGTGGTCAAGGTTCAAGGGGATTAAGCATCCATAACAATGATACTTATGTAGTGTTAACAAACTCTCTAAGTCTAAGTTGAGACTAACTGGGGGTTTGACTTTAATAAAATTCAAAAGGGGAAAAGTGAATACCCATAACAATGGTACACACATAGAGTTAACAAACTCTAGGCATAAGTATTAAGTTGTAGGATTCCTAACAAGGTGTGCTAAAGGTATTGACTTGACAAAGTCAAAGAGATAAGGTTTTCTAAAAGTCCTAATGACTTTAACAAGGTCAAAGGGAGACTAAAACAAATGATGAGCTATCTATGACATTGAGTCAATAGAGAGACTTTCCTTTAGAATTAGGGACATAGGGAAAATCTTGAGGATGAAAGCTAACAAGCTACATCACTTGGGGGAAACTTAACAAAGTTTAAGTATTGTATATATTCATTCAAACATGATGAAGATATAATATCATGGTAACAACCGAGAGTGAGTAAAGCATGTAACAACATCAAGCAAGGATAATGACAAGGTTATAACCAAGCAGTCATCCATATACTTTTAGAATCAAACCAAATGGTTACAACCAAAGGTAATCATAGATGTTACAACATCTAAAAGGGTATGAAATAAGGTTCTTACAAGACTAAACATTTAGAGCATAAGTGAATCATGTATAATTCAAAACATTACTTATCATGGAAAAGTTCAAAATATCAACATGCATAAATCATAACAATATTTAAGCATGGAACACCTAGAGGATCATGTATAAGTCAAAACATTACTTATCACAAAGTTCAAAGGATCAAGATTGAAATGCATAAATCATAACAATATTTAAGCATGGAACACATAGAGGATCATGTATAAGTCAAAACATTACTTATCATGATGAAGTCAACTAGAGGTAACAACCAAAATAACTTGAACATGTGTGGGACATGTGTATTAACAATCATGTGATTTATGGTGAATCATGTTAGAAAAGTATGTAACAACCAAACATGCAAAAGGGATTCAATCATGGATTGGTAAACAATAATGAGAAACATCTCAAATAATATTCATGCATACTTGAACATGTTTTAAATTAACACAACAAGTGTGTGAGAACACTCAAGGTAAGGTAACAACCAAGGTTTTAAGATATGCATTCATATGTGAAAATGAACTTAAAAAAGGTAACAACCAATCATGTAACAACAAGGGTATGCAAATTCACACATCAAGTGAGGTTCATATAAAGTATAATGGGTGCATACAAGCAAAGAAAATCAAAGGAATTAACCACAAAGATCAAAGGAAAGCCTAAGAAAACCCTAAAAAGTAACAAATTTTGAACATGCACAAGGGAAAGATAAATAATTATTTTCGTAATTTTATTAACATGGATAGAAAATAAACATTCTCATGAACATTTTGCAAAAAGAATGGGACATAAATGATAAAAATCAAAGAAGTTATGATTAAATCAATTTGTGAAGAAAAACATAAAAATTAGGTATTAAAAATAAGAAAATGCACCCAATGGGTTTTGAACCCCCGAACTCAAGGTTAATGGGTCAAAACCTTAGCCAACTAAACCACACGTGCATTGTGAATTACTAGTGGAAGCAAGTTAATATATGCATTCAGCTTAAAAAAAGTGAAAAATAGCCAAAATGGTTGATCAGTAGGATCGAACCCAGGTCAAGCAAGGCAAGAAGATTCTAAAGCGTGCATGGTAAATCACTGGGGTGGTGATACATCCATTGTATAAACTCCCAAAATTAAAACATAACCCTAAACATGCCCTGAAGGCTTACCTAAGGGCGCCATGGCTGAACCTTGGCTTCATCAACCAGTTGCAGTAGCACATGTAACTTTCTCATTTCTCCATGAAAATGGATGATCCAAAGATCAAACTCACTCAAAATTTCATAAGGAATTCAGTGGTACCATTGGTTTTTTATAACGATGTTTCTATTTAAAAACTGGATAGTAAGTCTTCAAATAGCTTAAATTTGCAATTTCAACATCACAACATCATATCATTATGAATAACATCAAATAATAGTTCAAACATGTCACAAATATCATACCAAACATGTCCATGATCAGTGTATATCAAAGCATAGCATGGTTTGAAAATTTCAAGTTCAAGTGAACTTAACTCTAGGAGCTAACTTGGAATCTTCAAGAGAATTGCTTATAGAAGTGCTTTATTGATTTGAACAGCTCCAATATACCTTTAAGGACCTCTCTGAATGCTTGGAACCAAATGGAAACACTTGGAACAAAATATCCTTTCCTTCTTGCAAAATGTGAAAAGTGACCAAAATGAAACCTTAGGTGAATGAATTTGTAGTTGGAAAACCAAGTTTGGAACAGTTTGAGGATAATTTATGGTGTGTGTTTGAAGTGTTTGAAGGTTTGAAAATGGACTGGATGAGGTTTTGGATATCAAAATGCAGAAAGTTAACAAAATGAGGTTTGAGAGTTGACTTTTAGATTTGCTGGTATTTTGATAATTGTGATGATTTGAACACTTCTAATACATGTTTCGTGATGTGTTAGAATGATTGGTTTGGTGGTTTAGTGTTTGGAAATGATTTTGAGGAGTTTTGTGCAAAGTGGTGATTTTTGGCACAAATGGTGTTTGGTTTGCAAGATATTGGTTTAAGGGTGTTTTCTATGGTTTCAAACTATTGTTCTCCTCCCTTCAAGCATGAATTGCACCTCTATTTATAGGGCAAAGATTGAGATCAAGTTATGCAAAACTTGTAACTTGGTAGTTCCATGTTTTAGTTGAATTCCAACTTGAAGTTTTGTGGTTTTCCATGGTTTCAAAGCAAAGTACCCTGAGATCTTGAGTGGTTGAGATGTTGCTTCTGGATTTGAAAATGCTTGAGTGCAGAGAGGACAAGTTTTAGGCTCAAGAAGCTGGTTTTGTGCATAAAGTTACCTTTATCAAAATGGAAGTCATGCCTTTATGCCAAAAATGGAAAAATCCTTAAAATCAAGCTTTAACCTTTTCGGTAATGCACCAAATAAATGTGTACTTATCTAATTTAAGCCACTTCAACAAGTAATAGGGTTTGCCACATGAGATCTTGGAGATTTGGAGGGTTTTGCAAATTGAACTAATGAGGTCATGACTTAGAAATCAAGTTTCGGAACCCAACTTCTTCTCTTCGAAACGCCTAGCTCACAAATGCTACGAAGGAGTTATGGTACTTTTTGGAAAGCCCTAAACATATCCTACAACTTACATGTTTTGAGAATTTCTGGGATCTCAAGGGGTCATGGTGAAAACTATCCTTGAAGTTGACTGAAAATTGGAGTAACAAAGTTGTCTTGAAATTTTTTTAAGTGTTTTGAAAATTTCCTAAACTTTGAAGCTTCATAACTCAAAATCTAAGCATCTTTTTTTCATAGGTCATTAGGACACTTTTGTAGTACATGAGGAGGTCTACAAATTGATCTTTGGAACTCATAAAATGGATGTGTGCATTGAAAGTTATGGCCTTTCAAAGTTGGCACCAAAATTAGGGTTTTTTTCCACACTTGGAAAAATTTTCAAGTTGTCTAAGTTTTCTTCTTTTGCAAGAAACCTCTCAAATATTTATTTATCATGATCAAACTCATGGATTGAACATATCTTGATGAAATTTGGCTTGGATGCTCCAATTTGAACATAAACACTAAAAGTCAAAGAGTTGACTTTGTTAGATGAACTTTGGATCATATGAATTCATCTGTTTGATCTTCAATGAATTTGTATCTTGTGAAATATAAAACACCATATATAGGCTTCAATGATGTATATGAACATGTTTAATCATGTCCCAAGGCTTGGGATCATGCCTGGCTCAAAGTCAAAGGAAAAATTGACTTTTTTTTACAAAACCCTAATTTGGGGCCATATGAAATTGGGCTTCAATTGACTTATAGTGAGATCAATTAGCACTTGATTCGTGTTGAATATGAGCTTATTGAATGTATGGGTATTTGATTTGATGGTGATCAATCTAAAACATTGACTGAACAAGCAATAACCCTCTTGATTCCACAAATGTAAAATCCTAATTCAGATGAACTTCAACAACAACAAGCTTGGAACAAAGTTAGTGTTAGGAAACAATGTGTGATGATCTTAGAATGATAATGGAATCTAGGGGTCAAAATTTGGGGTATGACACCTTTTATTTTGAGCGTAGCTTGAGTGAATCATGTTAGATGGGCTTTTCAGGCCCATTTTTGTTTTGTTTTCGTAGCTGTTGAAGAATTTAGATGGGCTCACGAGCCCATGATGTTCTTTCCATACCAACACCATATGTTGTTCACACTCCCCTCCCCCTATTTTAAGTTTTTTATTTTAGTTTTAACATTTAATGCTAGTTTTTAATATTTCAACATTAAATCGTATGTGTAGTTTTTTTTGGGTGTTCTCAATTAATTTTACTATATTTTTGATCCATTTATCTTTTTGTTTCACCTTGTTTTATTTCAATTCTTGAATCAATGAACTCTTTCTATTCAAAAACGTTGATTTATTGAGGTTGTTAACCTTCATTATTTCAAATCTATAGTGAATGATCATCGAGATCATTTTCTATACTTTGAGATCGTGATAGGTTACCTTCGATTAATTGACACAAGTTTGTGATTAAGATGAGACCGTCACCTTTTCTTTTCATGTGGCACGATTGCTTTTGAAAATGATCCTCAATATCATTTCTCCATCGTGTTTTTAGCACGAATAACAACTTGCGCGACCTCATATAGTTTGATCTTCGTCATAGATCGAGCTACGACGATTTAGCGCTACATTTCGACCCGATTCAAAGCAATAACAACTAACAACTAACTTTAATTTCCATCAATATATTCTTGATTTATTTTCAGTCAATATATCTTGATTTTATCATCATTATTCATATACTTATTAATATTATCTGGATTATACTATCGTGAATATTATCTTGATTATACTGTTATATATCTTGTCATATTATTCACATTGTCCATATCATATTAATATTGTTCATATCTTGTTCATACTTTTCGAAAACACAATAATAACGACTGAACCCCTAAAAGCCTAAATTGGTTGACTGTGGTTACTTTTCCGAGCAACGGAACTTGGAATGTATATAGAAACCCTAACTTGGAGCTTTTGTCTGACTCTTGCTCGAGGCTTAGTTTAGGACATCTAGCACACACATGACTTCCTCTTGGGCTACCTTATAATGAACCCTTTTATTTCATGAAATCCCGTGTAACTAAATTGTACCTTGCTCCCATTTTGATGTACACATTCATATTTGCTTTGATTGTGGTTTATTTATTAGGAGCACCCCTAGGGACTAGCATAAACTAAACCATTTTCAGACTAATTCTCGATTCATCGTCGAGCCATTTTCTAACACCCATTGTAAGTCGATTTCTCCTAAGCATTCGCCATCAACCTAACATACACACTCGCACATTTCATCATGGTTTCATTATTAGGAGCACCCCTAGGGACTAGTATCGACTCTCACCTCTTTTCAACCAAATCCTTGACTCTTCGTCGAGCCATTTTCAAATCAACCTCTTTTCAATCTTCGTTGCACGCTAATACAATCAAACCCTTGATCTAACATTAAGTGGTATTTTATTTAAATTCGTAAGTCGAGTTACTTTTTCCTCGCCATTCATCTCTTTTCAACCAATCTGATTCTATCTTTTTCAAACGCTTTCTTAAACAAATTACGAAAGAAGAAGATTCTTGGAGTCTATAATTCCTTGAATCTCTCAATGAGTGGCCCTTGAGGCGCATGCTTTGGGTTGTCGTTCATTCACCCTTTCGTCTCAAAACACCTAATCTTTATTCAAACATTTTTCATAATCAAACTTACGAAAGAAGGAGATTCTTGGAGTATAGCATTCCTTGAATCTTCGAGTGAATGGCTCTTGAGGCACGCCCCTTGGGTTTTCATTCATTCAATCTTTTGAATTCAAAACGCTCAAACTTTTCTCAAAATGTTTTCAATCAACTCCTGAAAGAACTGAGTTCTTGGAATCTCGCATCCATTGAATTATTGAGTGACAGCTCTTGAGGCACGCCCCTCAGGTTGTTGGTCATTCAACCTTTCATTTCCAAACCAGCTTTAACATTTTTATCCCTTATCTTTTCATGGTCGTATCCACGAACTACAAACGCTCTAATTCTTTATTCTCGTCCGAGTAAAGATACATAGGCACAAGATTGAGATGATCTTGGCGAGCTACCTTTTTCTTTTTCCATCAAGTTCTCGTGCACACTTCCATCTTTCTCCGTCATTCCATTCACAATTTTATCCATCTAACGTTAAGCCCCTATCCTTTCCCGTAGTCGAACTACGAGAGCACTGATTTCTCATTCTCGTCTGAATGAGCATACGTAGGCACAAGGGCCCCAATCATTGGCAAGCACCCTATCCTAAAACAACCCATTTCCCCTTAGCCTCAAATCCTTTTATCTTACCGTTTCACATTTATCATTGAGAAGAAAACAAACGGGCTTAGACAACGCTTATCACAAATCGAACTAAGAGGTTCCCGTTGAGTACAACGAACATGAAGGGTGTTAATACCTTCCCCTTTGCGTAACTGACTCCCGAACCCAGAACGTGGTTACGACGATCGTGTTCTTATCTCTTTTAAGGGTTTTCTAGATATTTTCCTTTCCCTCTTTTGGGATAAATAAAGTTCGGTGGCGACTCTGTCGAACCGTATTTTCGCGCCTTTTGCGTGAGGGTCGTATATTTGAATTATATTTTTCGAGGTGTGACAGCTGGCGACTCTGCTGGGGGAATTGCTCTATACAAGAGAGAGTCAGGCCTAACTTAGGAATTTGCGAAGACCGTGTTCTTATCTCTCTTATTGCTTTTCTATTTGATTGTTATCTTCCTTGCCTATTGGATTGTTGGATGATATCGTGAGTAAAGCTCTACGCCCGAGCTTTGGTAAAAGCAGAGGGAGCACTTAGCTTAGAATTGGTAGTCGAGTAGTGTTAGTCTCCAAGGACTCACTCCCTTAGAGGAGACCTATTCGTAGATCTTGTTGTAACACAGCTAGCTTGTTGCACGACTTGATTCATGAAGGGTCCATGATTATGGGAACCCTTTTAGCACCAGTTCTATATTGGTGGTCGTGTAGTGTTAGTCTCCAAGGACTCGCTCCTTGTGTGCCTAGCATGAGGACTCTGCTCAGAAGAGACCTTGTTGTTATTATCATTGTAATACAACTAGCCTGTTGTGTGACGTTGATGTGATTAGTGTCCGTGATTCTGGGAACCATCCCACGAGTGGGTTTATGGGTAAAGAATCTAGATCTTCCCTTATAGGGTCTACCTATAAGGTTTTTTCTACTAGAAACTCTAGTTATTTACTCGTTACAATGACTAGCTTCAGAATTTGTTCGATCCTGTGATCCTGTATCTTGCATCTTGCATTTGCATCTTGCATACATATCATTGCATTACATTGCACCGGTTATGCATCTTGCATTTTTATTTCATCGGCAGAGACTCCTTTCTCTTCCTTCCTCTCGAGTAAATCAAGTTGATTCATTGACACCAATACGCAACTTGAGCCAACACTAGACGCATGATGGAGCAGATTCAGCAAGAGCAAGCTGCCTTCAGAGAGGAATTGGATTCCATAAAAGGAAAGGTTGACCAGATTCTTGAAGCCATCACTATGGCCAGAAAGGAAGAAGAACTGCGTGAAGCTTTTGTTGTCAACAACAATGGTCATGTGCAAGGGTCTAACTCAAGGCTCTCAGTACCTATTCCCAACCCCATCAACTATGGGATGCTAATAAACTTCGCTACCACAGGTGAAGCAACCACTTCTTAGCCAATCCAAACACCTAGAGTTACTATTGGAGCCATCCTGCAAACCCAAACTGTTGTCATTCATATTCTTATTCCTCATGCTGAAGAGAATCTGCTAGACCAGTATGATGACGTGCAAAACTATCATGTTGCTATCCCCATTTCCAGTCCTATTGCTGCTCATGATTCTGAAGCCATCAGAATGTGTCGTGATTTAGCTGAAAAACTCCGAGTCATGGAGGGGCACAACTCAACTTCTCTCAATGCTTTGGAATTATGCTTGGTGTTGCACCCCAAAATTTGACCAACCCTAATCTTGTTTTTGGGCTTATGTTTCATTGCATTTTAGCATCTTGCGTTTCTGCATAGCATTGTTCTTACAGGGGATCAAGTGTTTGTATGTGTCCTATCCAAGAGGAGACCCTTATTGACCACAAGCTCAAGCAGAGGCATTGTAGAGGTTGTAGTGGGTGTTATTGTCATGAAGTTATGATAGCTCCTAGAGAGGAGGGGTGTGCCACAACTCAATGTCAAAGAACCATCAGAGGGTTGTCAAGGGGTCCATGAGGTCTTATCATTGGTGTAAGTATGAGGTGGAAGTTTGTTGAGTACCTCAGAGGTCATTTAGAAGCTGGAATGGTCACTCAGTTCATCTAAGCAATGCTTGGGCAAAAAGTAGGAAATTAGGGTTTCATTTTTAATCAGGATAAACTTGTTTCTTGAAGCAAAACTTGTTTACATGGTCTTACATATGTCCTAAGGTGTTTGGGGATGGGAGATTGATCATCAATTTTAATCCGAAGAGCTTCAATTGATCAGTCAATTGAAAATTAGGAGATTTGGGGGGAAAAAGTCAACTGTGTAGTGAAAAGAGTCAACTCCTGACTTTTTGAGGTCAAGATCATGTTCCTCAAGTTCAATATGACCAATGGATGGAATTTGATCAAGAAAAGTCAAGAGAATCATGAAAACTCAAGAAATGTTGAAAGTTGCCATTTTGAGAAATTAGGGTTTTAGAAACTTTCCATTTATGGAAAGTTTCATGGTTGAAGCAACCATCTTCAAGGTCATTTTTATTCATGATAAAGGCTTCAAATGGACTTGGGTCAAACATAAAAGTTGTTACTTATATTTCAAGCTTTCTTTTGAGTACCAATTCATCCCGATATGATACTTGGAGCTCAAGCTATGATCATTCAAAGTTGGGGATTTCAATGACTTCAAAATTGTCAAGTTTAGGCAGATTTTTGCACCTCCTTTGCAAGCCAATTTTCATCACTTCTTGATGTCAAATGGAACTTTGTCCCAAAGGAAATTTTTATATATTGTTCCAAGCTTTCTAAAAAGTCCTAGAAGTCCTTCATATGATTTGTGAAGTTCAAGTTATGGATGTACAAAGTTGGGAAAAAGTAAGCCAAAATCCATAACTTAGAACTTTTTCTAAGTTATTTGTAGGCAACTTGCATGACATGATTTTCAACATCATTTTTCATGATCTTCCAATCCGCAAATCAAGATGAGTTCAACATGAAAATTTTTCCTTGTCATGCCCTATTTACTTAGAGCTCAAGTTTTAGGCAAATTGATCTTTGTGCACCAAGTTATCATTGCTCAAAGATGGTGGTTTGAACATGTTTTCAAGGCATGTGTTATGGTTCATTTTGGCATGTTTTGCAAGTGTACATGCAACATATTTGCCTTGCCATACACCATGCGCATGAAATTGCATTTGAAGCACACCAAACATTACCCAAACAAGCCAAACCAAGGCATGTACCGTTTGGCTCCATTTTGAATTTTCTTACCAAACAAGGCAAAGACAAGTTGCCCTCCTTTCTGTTGCTTGCAGCCTATCCATTTTGTTGTTTCCACTCACAAGAAAGCAAAAAGAGACCAGCCAGCTCGTATCCTTAATCCATCCCACACCATTGATTCAAAAACTATGAAAATATCAAGTTGACCATCACATCTGTCCATCCATTTTTTATCACAGTAAAGCCTATTATTTTCATGTTTCACTCCATATATAAGCCTAATGAAGAACCAAGAAAAACCCTAGCCACCATTTGCATGAAAAATATGAAGTTGAGGTTTTTGACCACCTCTGAACATTGTGTTGCACCCCAAAATTTGACCAACTGGTTCCCACGCCTGGTTTATGTTTCGATTCATTTTTTTTGCATTCGCAGTCTCATATCTCATGCATTGCATCTTTCATAATCATACTGATAATATCGAGATTACAGCCCTGTTTTCACATTTTCGGACGTTTCAGACCAGTCCTGATGAGCGGAGCTTCATTTTCGGGAAGTCGGGCGCTCCTCGGCATTTTCAGCTTACACTGTGAGTTTTAAGGGTATTTCGGTGTCCGGGATTTACCGTTTATTTCGGTCCGGTCTCGCGTTCCCTTTTATTGGTTTTAATTGCTTTAATAGCATTTTTAGGATATTATAATCTTTGTCTAGAAATTTAATAGGTTTTTAGAATTTAGTTTCTTTTATAGTATTATAGATTTTAATATTGAATTAGAATAGTATAGACTTTAATAGAATTTTATTCTAGATTTTAAATAGAGTTAATATGGATTTTAGATAGATGTTAATTGAATAGTTTTATTAGAGGATTATCAGTATAGATTAATTAGATATTGTTTAGGTTTAATAGTTTCTTATTAGAGTTTACTAGAGCTAGTTTTATTAATTGGATATCAATTGTTGAGTTTAGTTTTGTTTCTTCGTTTTATTAGTTTAATCTTTTAATTGAAGTTTATTAATTTGCTTTAATGTGTTCTAGTCCTGTAGTTAGTTCATTTTAATTCATCAGTATTTGTTTTTCGTTTAATCATCATGTAGTCAATCATTAATCATGCTTTAATTCTTTAATCAGAGTCTGATAGCCATTATTAGTGGGCCATTATCCAAAGATTTAAGCCCAGTCAAAGTCCAGTATTTGTGCCAAGTGTCCTTTAAATATCACTGCCACACGTGTGTTTCCGGGTTCAGCCACTCCACCACCTCATTTCTGCATCAGCCAACTCATCTTTCCACTACTCCTCTCCCTCCAACACGTGGCTCACATGCATCAACCCTCAGCATGCAAGTGCCACTTGGCGCCACCTCCCTCACCCTCTACTGCATGCTTGCCAACTGTCCACAGCCACCTCCCTCCTGCCGCCGGCCATGCGGCCGCCGCAACTACCATCGGTAACCGTCGCCGGAGTCCTCAAAACGCTACCGGAAATTGCCAAATCTCCAGAAAACTCATCCAAGTTCATACTATCTTCATCAAGAGCCCGCCGGAACACTCAAGATCTCGCTTGAAAATTCATCGGAACCTTCATCATCTACCGGAAACTGCAAATCATCAAGAACATCATCATGTTCTTTACCACTAATCTCCAGATTCCTCATCGTGTTCTTCATCCAACGCCAGAAACCTTCAAACAAGATCAAGAATCTTCAACAAGTATTCATCCATTCGTCATCCAATTCATCTGTTCGTCATCCAATTCATCCGGTCAAGAACGTCTCACTTAAAGAATCTCCAGATTTTCATCCGATCTCCAACCGCTCATCATCAGGAATTTCAAGATCTTCGTCGTTTGCTTCATGACGTTCATGGATCTTCATTGTTGTTCATCAAATCTCCAGGAATCCTCAACGATCATCATCATTCTTCAGAAATCTTCAAAACGATCTTCATATCTCCATCATCATTCCATTAACGTTCATGAGCTACCTCCAGATTTGTTAACAGAACTCCAAAGATCTTCATCGCCACGCGTTCATTAGTAAGATCATGCATCTTCATCATTTTGTTGAACTTTCTCCAGAACTCATCATCCATAAACATCATCGTCTTCAATATTGTGCGCATCAGCTTCACAGATCCTTCAACGCTTTCAAGAGATTCATCACGCGAACGTCATCTAGCAACTTAGTCCGTTGATTTCCGCATGCAAACACTTTCCAGACCTTCAATGATTGAGTTATTTCCAGAGTATGTTAATTTGTAGGTGTTTTTGTTTGGTTTTGAAACGAGTTTAGGTGAAGCAAAAGGAAAAGAAGATTAAGAGACTGAGAGATTTGAGTGAGGTGAAACGGAAGAGGAAGGTTGAGAGAGAAAGATTTCGAGAGAGAGATGAAGTTTGGAGAGTGTGAGAGATGCTGAGAAACGACACTAGGGTTTCTCAGAGTGAACAGTGAACTAAAAATGGAGAGGCGCTAAGGGTTTTGTTACTCTGAAGGAGACGCGGGTTTGGGGCATTGGGCTTCACCTCAAGGCCCATTGGCAACGAGTTATTTGGCACACATATACCCCCCGATCCCTCGCTGCACCCTCCGTTTTTTATGCTGTTGGCATTTTTTTGTTATTGCTGATGGGCCAAGCCCACTTACATGTAACTAGCCATACCCCCCGTTTTCTTTTCACACCCCTCCCCATTTTTTTGTTGCCATTTGTTGGGCTGGGCCCAACTCTCTCCCTGTTTTTGCTGCTGCATCCCTTGTAGCTACCAATAAAACCCCCCTGTTGCATTTTATTTCTTTTATATTTTCTTTAGTTTTTTTTAGAAATATTAAATGCAATATTATGGATTTTAATTCTATTTTCTTTTCGGATAATATAGATTTAATATAGTTTTTCCTATTTTTTCTCTATAGAATATTATAGTATTTTTCTATGCTATTTTCCATTATGCAATTTCCTTTTAATTTCTTTCGAATATTTTCTATTGGACTTTAATTGTCGTACTTTAGGAGTAGACTTTTATTTCCATTTGTTAGTGGATTTATCCCCTATTGCCTCTCCTATTTTCATTTCTATCTGATTTTATTCTCGATTTTATTTCTGGCTGGCCGTGTGACACGATTCAATTGGAGAATGATTTTCGATATCACTTCTCTATCTTGTCTTTGACACGGACATCAATACGCTACCTCTTAGAGTTCGATTTCTCGTATAAGTCGAACCATGATGGTCTAAGCGTTACATTTGTCCTGATTCGAGCGTCATCATCAAAGATCCAGAGAGGAAAAGATTGGAATGAAGCTTGTGCGCATGTTAGGAGCCAACAGAGCCGCTTCGTTCAACATCATCACCATCTTATTCAAGTTTTCAGGCAACCGTCAAGTGTTGTGAGTTGCATCGTCAGATACGAAGGAAATGGCAGCCGAGGAGTTTCTTCTTAGGTTCTTGCGTGTGTGTCCCGAGTTCCTTCCCGTTTAGGCGTAGGCCTGCTTCCTCTTTGTGCTCGCGCCCCATGCGAGCGAAACCCCTTTTCTCTCGCGTTCAGGCGATCGAGACCCCTTCTTTTGCCCCCGTGCAATCGAGACTCGTTTTCCCGTTGAACTATGTTTGCTCTGATCTTTCATGCTGTATGAAAGTACGTAGGCATAGGATGCGATATCCTAGCGAGCTCCCTTTTCCCTTTTTCCCCGTTTAGCTGTAGTAGGCTGAACTACAGCTGCTCTGATTTCTCATATCTAATGAGAATATGTAGGCATAGGATGCGATATCCTAGCGAGCACACTAACAACTGACCTCTCTGTTCTCTCGCTGCCGTGCGATCGAGACTTTCCCGCTGACGACTGATGTTTCCCTTTCTCTTGCCCTTGCGCATTTGAGACCAGACCGTAGTTCTAGTTCTCGCAGGTTCCCGTACCTATAGAACCAATTTCATCTCTCACTCCTGTGTGATCGAGAATACCCTGTCTAGCCGTAGTTAGCCTGAACTACGTAAGCTCTGATCTTCCATGCTGTGTGGAAGTACGTAGGCACAAGACGCGAAGTCTTGGCGAGCCAATTCCCTATAGTTTCCCGAACTACGATGACTCTGACTTTCTCTCTTGAGAATACGTAGGCATAGAGTGCGATGCTCTATCGAGTCAGTTTCTTTCCATTTAGATTTAGCAGTCGTAGATAGATTGTTTTGCATCCTTTAGACGAACCAGCAAGCGTGGATCCCGTCGAGTACGACGGACGTGAGGGGTGCTAATACCTTCCCCTTGCGTAACCGACTCCCGAATCCAGGATTTGGTTGCGATGACCATTCCTTTCCCGTCTTTGCGGTAGGTTTACTTCGAGCGTTTCCTTTCCCTCCGTTGGGATAAATAACGCACGGTGGCGACTCTTCTGTTCAGCCGGCGCCGATTTTCGCAGTAGCGACAACTGGCGACTCTGCTGGGGACTGCGATGGTTCCTTATGCATTTGGGATCCAACGTCCCTTAAGAGAGTCAATCCTAGCGCTTGTTTGCTCGTCTTTGGGTGTTTACCTTTTGGGTGTTGTATTTTACTGTATTTATGATTTCTGCACCTTTGCTATTATCTGTTGCTGTTGTGCTGTTGGGTGGGGTGTTCCTCTGAGTGTGAAGCCAGACCCAGGCTTGAGTTCACCTTAGAATTAGTTGTGGAAATTAGTGGGTGCGTGCATGCTTTGCATGTACTAGTGTCTCACAAAATCCACGCTCAGACGAGGTTCTCCCGGTTGACTTCTTTTTCAACCCTTTGGGTTGAGGGGGTTGTTGGTTTGGAGGATTGTCGACTCTGGGGACCGATCATTTGGAAGTTGGCTAAGTGAGGCCTCTTCAGGATATGATGATGCCACACCTCCTGGGTATCGTATCATCAGTCTTGAAAGTCTGTGACACCAACGACCGCATAGGATGTCGTACCTTGTGTCAGTTTAGGTCCATACCCGTGAATGGGAGGGTTTTTGCAGGAAACTTGACTTCTAGACAACCCGGTATTTTGGTCTTCTCGTCAGAGCAAACGTACTCAGTCGGTAGCGCAGCAATATTCAGAGATTTGTGGGGGCTATGATCCCGTATTTGTTGCATATTGCATTACATTTGCATGAACATTGTTGCATCATATTGCATATCATCCTCCAGCTAGCCAGAGTCTGATCCAGCCATGTTTTGATTCTGAAGGTGATTATCCGGGGTTTGGCCTGAGCAACTGTTGATTGTTAAGAGACGACCAAGGGGTTGAAGCAGATTTGAACAGAACCGAGCAGTGAAGTCCGTTGAAGGTTATTGGTAGCTATGTCTGAGAGTCACTTCCAGTCTCTTAACACCTTGACAGGTTTCACTATGACGACTAATCTGTATGGCTCTATATGTCTGAGGAAGACCTTCCGCAAGTGAACAACGTTACTGCAGACCAATTTGTGCAGCCTCCGGTTAGGGACCGAGATCGATGTGAGCAGTTTGTTGTCCGAAATGAACGCCCTCCTCTTATCAACAGTCAAGGTGTTGTTCTCCCTATAGCGAATATCCAAAGAGAGATCCCGGTAGCTAGGACCGAAGACCCAAGAGCTCTTGAGTATGATAGAAGGCTCCGAGTGTTGGAAGAAGGAGTCAAAGCCTTGAAAGTTAAAGATGCTGTTAACCTCGATGCTGCAGACATGTGTTTGGTTCCTGGCCTGGTGTTGCCTCCTAAGTTCAAAGCGCCGAGATTTGAGAAGTACAGAGGAGATAGCTGTCCGAAGAAACATTTGGTGATGTTCTGCCGAAGAATGACTTCGTTTGTACAAAACGACAAGTTGATGATTCACTGTTTTTAGGATAGTCTGACTGGGGCATCTCTGAGTTGGTATATGCAGTTAGAGAGTAATCAGATTCGATCATGGGTGGATTTAGCCAGAGCTTTTCTGAAACAGTATGATTATAACCTGGACATGGATCCTCATCGCAAGCAGTTGCAAGAATTGTCTCAAGAACAATGAACCCTTATGGAACTATGTTCAGAGATGGAGAGAATTTGCTGCCAGAATGCATCCACCGCTCCTAGACCGAGAGTTAATGAGCATGTTTGTAAACTCCCTGGAGAGCCCGTACTTCAAAAGAATGCTTGTAAATGCACCAAATTTCTCTGCATTGGTAGGATTGGGTGAACGCATTGAGCGTGCCGTAAAAACTGGGAAAATTCATATTACTTCAGGCAGTTAGGCTAGTGAAACTGAGTCTCTTGGTAGCTACCAAACTGAAGAAGGAGTTGTGATCAATGCAATCATGCCAGATGTTGAGTATCCTCGAGATGAATCGGTTAAGTCTGTTGGTTCTTCATCTTCTGTGTCTTGTTATGCGGGACAGACAATTGCTCCTAGGGCACCATATCCAGAACTTTATGTCGCTTCTTTGGCAAATCAGCGAACTCGTGGCCGAGGTTATCAGAATCAGCGCCCAAATCAGAACAGGCCTCGTAACAACTTGGAACGAAGGACTGCCCCTTCTCATATAGTGCCTGTGCCATATAGCCACATTCTGCCAGCTTTGATCCAGAATTCTTTGGTGGAACCTAAAGCTCTTAAGCCTGTGCCAGAACCTTACCCTCCCAGGTACAATCCCCACGCTCAGTGTGGTTACCATGGTGGATCTCCAAGGCATTCAACTGAAGATTGTAAAGCTTCTCAGGAGAAAGTACAACAGTTGATCGACCAAGATTGCATTTCCTTTCGAGAAGGAATTCTGGTGGTTCATGACAATTTCTCAACTGTCTGAGCTCGCCGATTAAGAGGGTTTATTTTCGAGAAGCCAGTGGTCCAGACAGGCAGACGCCCTCAGCATTGGCAGTCCTCAGGCTTTTATCATTTGCATTTGTAGTTTCTTTTCTGTTAGTTACTACCTGCTGTTAAACATTGTGTGTTTCGAATGGTAATATTGATAAAGTGACTATGCATTTTTCTGAATTAATCATGTCGTTGTCACTCATTTATTGCATTGCACTGACACTTGCATTTTATTTACTCCCCTTTATCACTGTGATTAGCAAAGATTGGAGGGAGGATGATGAAACTGAATGCTCATAACCGATGATTATATGCTTTCAGATAAAACCTTGCCGATGACATACAAGGCATTGTTTCAAATCCCCTAAACACTGGAGATAAGGAGTTGGTCCCTTGTTAACCACTTCGAGCCAGGAAGTAGAAGTTTTTTTCGTACTTTTAAACCCTCACATCTTAACCCGGGGCAGGGTAGGTGTCAGTTAGCTTGATCGAGCGTTCAAGTCTTATAGAGGAGTGTTGCCTTTCGAGGACCAATCACATCTTGTTTTTCCCCAGAGGTCGTACCTCATCAACCACAATGGTTAAATCTCACCAATCAGGAGTGAGACAGTTGCAAACCATTCAGACCAATCAGGACAACCAGTGTCGCACGACTTGTTCCAAGAAAGAAATAAGAAAGCCCGCTAAGTAAAAAGAAAAAGAAAAAGCTGGAAAGCTAATACTTAGGCAAAAATCAGGGCATCCCGCTGGACTTCAAGAAAAAAAATCGAAAAAAACTCAAAAGGAGTCAGTTCAGGCAAAAATTAGGGAATCAAAAGAATGAAAAAGAAAGGATACAAAAAGAAAAAATCCTCGAACAAGGACAAATTTGTGTGGATACAGACACCGAAAACGGAAAAGGAGTAACTGTCACTCCGAAAACCTTGTGAATTCTTTAACCGTTGTTTCTATTATTCAACATACCTCTCGAAGAGGCGAGCGCTCGAGCCAAGTTAACTGAACTCTAGGATCGGAGATCATCACGTAGAAGGGGTGGGTACAAATCATAGTTTGAGCCAAATATCCTTTGTTTCACGAACCGTGGACCCGACCGCGATACAACCCTTAAAAGACCTAATTGAGGCAAGGTGTATTCTGAAAGCGCATTACGATAGGGTTGAGTAACCTGACTCCCTCTTGATTTGCTAGTCATATCCTTGTTGTATTTTTCACTGATCACATAAGCACTACATTTGAACTTTGGTTCATTCGTCATTCACAATCATGACACGTAAATGAGTGACAGCACCATTTTTTTTCAAAATTTGCATGAACACTGCATTAAAATTACCATTCGGGAATGAACAATTTTATTTGCAGGTCGGTAGTTGACAGGAAAGAAATTCCAACAGGGAATAATCGAACAGGACTGAATAATTCAGCAGTCTGGACCAGAATGGTGTATGTTGTGAAATCCCGCGAATCTGGGGCATTGACTTTCAGTGAGTTCAGAATCAGTTGGTCTGAGGACAAGTCCCGAAGCATCGGTTGATTACGGGGCAGTTTACTTGAGAAGCAGTTGATCAGAAGCGAATCTTCTCGAGAGCCAATCAGGGGCAATTATCCAGAATGCTGTGATTTGAGGATAGATCCTTCCAGTGTTTGATCAGGGCAGGTGAAGTCGCTCAACGCTCGTTCAGGGGCAAGTCACTTCAGAGATAGTGAAACCAACTATGTTGATAGTTGTTTAATTAAGGTTGAATCCTTTTGTCGTACAAACACCGGGGCAAGCCATCGCAAGGTCGTATTGTAGTAAGTTGCTTTCGGTTCGGAGTGGGTTTTTCCAAGAGTCAGATTAGGGCAAAGTTATTGCAGACAGGGGAAGGCCATCCTAAGAGCGCAGAAGTTATTCTTTATTCAAGAGGCATTCGATTTGAAGTATTCCTTCGAAGTTCAGAATGTCGGGGCAATTCATATCAAAACCATCAGGGTACAGATTTTCAGACTTCCTTTTAAGGACTATCCCCACAGAGGCGAAAGAATTGTTCTTCTCCGTATCATCAGAGTTACTCAGAGCTACTCGAGCAGATTCAGCCAATTTTCAAGTTTGAGACGAATGTCGGGAAATTGTGTTACCATCCCTTGACCCTTCAACTAGAAACCGTGAATTCAGTCAGGATATTATCCAGCGTCAGGCGTATATGACCCATCACGGATGGTCTAAAGCCCAATCCATATTGGCGCGCCATTCTTAAAGCTCAATCCATATTGGCAATTGCTGTGAGGCCCAATCCGTGTTGGCGCATCATTTCAAAATCCAACCCTTAACGGTACGCAGGAAGACTCCGTCTGTTTTCCCCAGCAAAAGTCCAATTTTCATTGGCACGGGTAAGCAATCCCCGGCAGAAGTCCAATCATACTTGGCACGTTAGGTTATCCCCCAGTAAAGTCATACATACGAGAATCAGTTAATCTGGGGCAATTAGGTCGAGATTTGGCAAATCTCTCGCGGCTATGGGCACTGCTCCACGAATCAGTCTTTCAGGGGCAAAAGATTATTGCAAGACCGGGGCAGATCACCCTAAGAACAAAAGATTTTGTTGGGACATCCTTTTGGGTTTGACGTGCAGAAACAGTTCAGATCTAACTGTCAGGGTACAGAGATCGAAGAGTCCTTATCAGAAGGTTGGTGCCGATTCAGGGGCAAGGTATTGTGAGGTAGCACCATGGCTAGCTTTTCCTTTCAAGACGAAGTGTTCAGACTGGGGCATGTTGGTATTTTTGGGGCAAATTTCCGAGAAGGTGGATGGAACTCATGTTTCCCTAGCCGGAGGCTCGTGGCGAAAGACTCGACTTCGTTTGACGCTAATCCCCATACAGGTTGCGCCTCACCCCAGGAGTTGAAATGTTGTTATCCCTTACCGAAGAGGGATCACTATCCCCAGCTGGTCGCAACTTATCCCCCACAGGACATCCCCAGCATGTCGGGATCAGTGTCTCATGCAGAGGTTATACTCTCCAGAGAGTTGACAAGTGGGCGCATTCAATCCCCAGCGGGGAGGATTTCCGAGGTACATAAACAAGATAGTAAGTTCAGAAAGGAGTGTCACTACCGAGGATAGTTTTCTTTCTCCCCGCAGGTCGTCATGCCTTCGTCAGGATGATTATCCCCAACGGAGTGGTAGTTCCAAGATTGTAAGCTGTACCCAGACAGTTGTCCCCCAGAAGGGTTGCGTTTCCCCCAGCTGAGTTAATCGTCCCGGCAGGTGTTGTTCTTTCCTCCAGTGGAAGTCGATGTGTAATCTCTCCCCGGCAGAGTTGGTTGTATTTTTGGCATTTATTTTGCCAGAATATTTTGCGATATCTGTTCGTCCCCAACAGGGTGGTATTTGTCCTCAACAGCCGTGTTGAAGCAAGCTTGTCAGAGCTCCCCGGCAGTCTGAACCTGCATTTGCATTTGCATACAGTATCATGTTTGCATATACTCAAAAACGCGTAGCATTTCCATGCCGTATGGAGCATTACGCCATTGCCAAACATACGCATTTTGAAACATAAATCAGGTTGGTTAACCTTTTGGCTTTTCAGGTGTGTTTCTCAACAGGAGTATGGGGTTCTATCTCAGATCTATTACCAGATGATCGAGGTCTCGCCGTGAGGCATGTGATGATGCAGTTCTTGTCATTATTCCCCACAGAGTTACTGGATGAAGTTTCTCTTATCCGACCAGCGGAGTGTTTTCTTCAGGTTTGCTGTTGCGACAGCATTTCAGGGTTTCATAAATCAAGATTTCAGAAGTGGTCACTTGTTGTCAGAACGGGCGTCGGGTAGTTATTTTTCAGAATATCCGCAGTGGAGTTAGCTACTACCAAGAACGGGCAAGGAAGCTATATCCAAGGTTATGATTTTCCCGTAAGAATCAGGCGGAAGAACTTTCCTGTCAGTATCTGGCAGATGTGTTATGATTTTCCCGTAAGAATCAGGCGGAAGAACTTTCCTGTAAGTATCAGGCAGATGTGTTATGTTTTCCCGTAAGAATCAGGCGAACGAAATTTCCTGTAAGTATCAGGCAGATGTGTTACGATTTTCCCGTAAGAATCAGGCGGAAGAACTTTCCTGTAAGTATCAGGCAGATGCGTTATGTTTTCCTGTAAGAATCAGGCGGAAGAACTTTCCTGTAAGTATCAGGCAGATGTGTTATATTTTCCCGTAAGAATCAGGCGGAAGAACTTTCCTGTAAGTATCAGGCAGATGTGTTATGTTTTCCCGTATGAAACAGGCGGATGAACTTTCCTGTATGTATCAGGCAGATGTGTTATGTTTTCTCGTAAGAATCAGGCGGAAGAACTTTCCTGTAAGTATCAGGCAGATTTGTTATTTTTTCCCGTAAGAATCAGGCAGAAGAACTTTCCTGTAAGTATCAGGAAGATGTGTTATGTTTTCCCGTATGAAACAGGCGAATGAACTTTCCTGTATGTATCAGGCAGATGTGTTCTGTTTTCCCGTAAGAATCAGGCGGATGAAATTTCCTGTAAGTATCAGGCAGATGTGTTACGCTTTTCCCGTAAGAATTAGGCGGATGAACTTTCTTGTATGTATCAGGCAGATGTGTTATGTTTTCCCGTAAGAATCAGGCGGAAGAACTTTCCTGTAAGTATCAGGCAGATGTGTTATATTTTCCCATAAGAATCAGGTGGAAGAACTTTCCTGTAAGTATCAGGCAGATGTGTTATGTTTTCCTGTATGAAACAGGCAGATGAACTTTCCTGTATGTATCAGGCAGATGTGTTATGTTTTTCCGTAAGAATCAGGCGGAAGTACTTTCCTGTAAGTATCAGGCAGATGTGTTATGTTTTCCCGTAAGAATCAGGCGAACGAAATTTCCTGTAAGTATCAGGCAGATGTGTTACGATTTTCCCGTAAGAATCAGGCGGAAGAACTTTCCTGTAACTATCAGGCAGATGCGTTATGTTTTCCTGTAAGAATCAGGCGGAAGAACTTTCCTGTAAGTATCAGGCAGATGTGTTATATTTTCCCGTAAGAATCAGGCGGAAGAACTTTCCTGTAAGTATCAGGCAGATGTGTTATGTTTTCCCGTATGAAACAGGCGGATGAACTTTCCTGTATGTATCAGGCAGATGTGTTATGTTTTCTCGTAAGAATCAGGCGGAAGAACTTTCCTGTAAGTATCAGGCAGATTTGTTATTTTTTCCCGTAAGAATCAGGCGGAAGAACTTTCCTGTAAGTATCAGGAAGATGTGTTATGTTTTCCCGTATGAAACAGGCGAATGAACTTTCCTGTATGTATCAGGCAGATGTGTTCTGTTTTCCTGTAAGAATCAGGCGGATGAAATTTCCTATAAGTATCAGGCAGATGTGTTACGCTTTTCCCGTAAGAATTAGGCGGATGAACTTTCTTGTATGTATCAGGCAGATGTGTTATGTTTTCCCGTAAGAATCAGGCGGAAGAACTTTCCTGTAAGTATCAGGCAGATGTGTTATATTTTCCCGTAAGAATCAGGTGGAAGAACTTTCCTGTAAGTTGTCGCTACTCAAAAAATGCGTCGCGCAACGACGGGGAGGCGAAAAAGAAAGGACAGAAGAGTCGCCACCGAACTTTATTTATCCCATGAGGGGAAAGGAAAATATCGAGAAAACCTTAAGAAAGAAATGGATAAGATGGTCTCACGACCAAGAACGGGTTCGGAAGCCGGTTATGCGAAGGGAAGGTATTAGCACCCCTCGCATCCATCGTACTCGATGGGAACCTTTTGTTTGTCGATGTGTGAATTTATTTGCTTAAATATTATGCTATAATAAGTGTTCCATCGGGTAAAGAAAGAGGGTTTAGAAACAGGAAAATTAGGAGGAAAGAGAGAACGGGGAAAAAGAGAAAGAACAGACTCGGTAGGACTTCGCAGTCCTATGCCTACGTATTCTCAATAAATGTGAGAAAGTCAGAGTCGACGTAGTTCGGGGAACTACAGATATTGGGGTGAATGTGCTCGGCAAGGATTGTGGCCCTTGTGCCTACGTATCTTTACTTGAACGAAGTAAAGAATCAGAGCAGCCGTAGTTCGGCCTACGGTTTGCGGGGAAGTCTTGGTAGACGCTGCTATCGTGCGCATTCTAGCAGTTAGGTGTATTGCTGCTCGCTCGTTGGAGACTTAGGCGTTACCTGTTTGCGGTAGAACGGACGTAGCATGCCTTTCTGGGAAAGGGTGAAAAAGAAAAAAGGGTGCTCGCTAGGATATCGCAATCCTATGCCTACGTATTCCCATTATGCATGAGAAATCAGAGCAACGTAGTTCGTGCCTACGGTGCGGATAACCGGTGTGTTTGGGGATGATGTTATCGTGCGCGTTCTAGCAGTTTAGGTGTTTTGCTGCTCGCATGTGAGGAGACTTATGCGTACCTGTTTGCGGTAGAACGGACGTAACATATCCTGTTTGAAAGGTTGGTTTTCGCCATGCGAGGCAAGGTATCATGTTTGATTGGTTGAGATTGTTTTTGGGGCGAGATAGGTCCTCGGATAGTAACCCCTACAGGTAGTACCCGATTCTTTATCTCAAAGTTTTTGTTGTAAAAAATGTGTGGCGAACATAGCGTCTTCGTATTGAAAGACGAGTATCAAGACCACACACACTACAGTGAGTATCCTGACACTCGGAGAGGAAGAAGACTACACTCAATCCTCTCTCTTTAGTTCAACACAAAGAGAACTTCATTCTCTTATTAAAGTGTTTTTGGTTTTGAATGGTAAGTGCTTTGCGACGGAGAACCCTACGGTAAACGTCAACACTCGGGATAGGAGAAGGCCTACGCCTAACCACTCCACGACCATTCAAGTCTTTTGTTATGAAAAGATTTGAAAATGCACTCGGTACGGGACCGGGGTTTTAGGTGAAAAGGGTTACGGAAGGAATGTGGAAGCGAGATGGTGGATAAAGAGATATGTGATGGATAAAGTTACGTCTTCGTATCGAAATACGAGTATCGAGACCACCCTCACTACAGTGGGCGTCCCAACACTCGGAGAGGAAGAAAGTCTACACTTAATCCCCTCTTTTAATTCGGTACAAAGAGAAATCAAATTATTATGGTTTGAAAAAGGACTCGGTACGAGACCGAGGTTTTTACGAGGAGATGTCGGAAGCGTCTTTGTATTGACAGACGAACGTCGAGATCGCCCTCACTACAGTGGGCATCCCTATGCTCGGAGAAGAAGAGGTCTACACCCAATCCTCTCTTTAGCTCAACACAAAGAATCGATTTTAAGGAGATGAGATTTGAAGATGGACGGGAAGCGTCTTCGTATTGAAAGACGAGTGTCGGAACCACCCTCACTACAGTGGGCATCCCAACACTCGGAGAGGAAGAAAGTCTACACTTAATCCCCTCTTTTAACTCAATACGAAGATGATTTGATTTTGAAAACTGTTTGACAAAGTTTTTGAATCGAGTCAGGACAAATAATGAAGAGAGAAAAGGGGTGGTCTCAGATCCAACATTACCTATCAATAATTTGACTGGTAATGAATTACGGAGGTCTCGTCATCGACCCAAAACGGATAAAAATGGGAGAAAATGCCCAATGATAAATGAGAAACAAAATTCAACTTCTAAAAATTTAATATTAAAGATATTATAAAAAATAATCTAGAAAATCTAAAAGAAAATATAATATATATAATATACTCTAAAGAAAAAGTTAGAAACATAAAATATAAAAATAAAACTAATATAAAATATATAACTTATTTGCAATTTGGAAAATTATTTTTTTAAAATATTTACAAGATTTCAAATAAAACAATAACAATAATATGAAAACAAGAAGAGGGTCAGAATGGAACAGGAGGGTTTAGTAAGCAACTTGAAATGGGCAGCGGGTTTTGGCCCAAATCAAAACTAACAGGATAAAATAAATTTTAAAAAAATAAATAAATAATAATAATAAATAATAAAAAACGTTGACTCGTCCCTCCTTGACTATTCATTGTTGTCAGAGCATTCAATCCTTATACTCCGCCGGATATTCGGCGTCGAAGAGTAACCTCCACCGCCGGCAAAAAGAGCAAGAGAATACCTCTTCGTCCGACGAACGCGTTGAATCCACGAATCCAACAAAGCGAGATTCGGCGGATGAAAAGACGTCGGAAAAGGAACAGCGTGTTCTTGCCACGGCCAAGCACGAGCCTCGAGAGTCAAAGCCGTTACATTGAAAAACTGCGGTAACTCGAGGAACGAAGTTCCCCATAGACGAGGATCCGTATCCAACGGCTGACAAAAATCCCAAGCGGGTCGGGCCATAACCAGAAAATGATCGTGACCCGAAAAACGGTTCCATATGGAAGGGTCATCGTTTTGAAGAAAATGAAAAAGCTGAACACCGTGTTCTTCGCTGGAGTTATATTCAGGACCGTAAAGATAACGGAGAGCGTCGAAACCAGCGTAGTAAGGAAGATAAACGGCGTTAGCGGTATTCGGATCTTCCGTTAAACATGGATACTCCAACATACGGCGATGGAAAATGAGTTCAAGCATGGACGGGTCGGTTCGGTACCAACTATGAGAACGGTTATGGGTTTTTTGACCCAAACCATGGTTTGCTAAGAAAGGACATAAATCGTCTAGGAATGTGTATTCGGAACAATTTGAGAGGAGATCTAGGTTGAAGATTGAAGGTAGTTTTCTTATGTGGATCCAACGGTTTTCACAGTCGTTTTGTGTTTGTGTTGTTGATTTGAGAATTTCATTGTTTTGAGAAGTGGCTGGATGGAAGAGGAGGAAGAGAGTGATGATGGAGACGGTGATGGGTGATATTGATAATGCCATTGGAAAAAGAGGTTTCATGGTGATGAACTGATGAAGGAGGAAGGAGACAGCTGGTTAGGGTTTGGAGGCTAGGGTTGCAAAAATGTGAGAGGTGATGAATAGTGAGTGGAGGGTTTATATACAGACACATGGCAGCGGTTTAATGAATGATTAGATGATGGCTGATTAATGATAATGATGATTAGTGAGAAAAAAAACTGATGATGAAAGAAAGACTGGTTTTACGATAATTAAAATAGAAACCAATTAAAATTGATTAAAAGCTAATAAATAAAATCCTAATTAAATAACCAAAATTAATAATAAACATAAACTATTCCTAATTAATCCTAGTTAATCTAATCTAACTAAATTAAACAAAATGATATTCCAAACTAAAGACGAATAATAATTAATAACAATTAATCCTAATTAAATAATCTATTTTAATTAAACTAAATAATCTAATAAAATAATAAATAGTTGAATAAATTAATAACCTTAAATAACTCTAATTAATTCTAAAAATCTATTAAACAAAAATTATTTACAAATAAATCCTAATATCAATAAAAACTTATTTAATATACAACTCTAAACAACTTATAAAAAAAACTATTTAAAAACTATTAAAATAAAATATATTCTAAAAGAAAAATAAATAACTATTTTAAATCTAAAAAATATAATAAAAATCTAATTAAATTAAATAAATGATAAAATAAAAATAAGAACATAAAGGTAATATTTGCAAGGAAATGAGAAAAATAAACATGGAATTAAAATTTACAAAAATGCCCTTTTGCCATGTGTCACGCTCCTATTGGGCAAAAATATTCGAGATTTGAAAAACGCTCAATCGGGGGCGAACACGTGTCTAAACGACATGAAATTAAATAAAAAAAGCAAAAATGGAAAATACGAAAATATTTACAAAAGCTGGCGGGCAAATTTAGGGTATGACAGATGCCCCTATCTAATCGGCTTAGACCGAGTAAGATGAATTACTGCAGTATTCATCTTTCAAGGTATAAGTCAATTAGATACAAAGAAGACCCTGAATTTGTCCAAAAAAAGGAAAACAAAAAAAAATTGAGAAATGAAATACAGACAAACCTGACACCCAAAAGGATGTAGGGAGATAAGCTTCTCCGAAGAGATTGCCACTTATCGCTGATTTTAAATGATATGCCCCTGACTGGGCTAAATTTGTCGTTGAAGATGGATAAGCTTCTCTGAAGAGATTGCCACTTATCGTTGAAGATGGATAAGCTTCTCTGAAGAGATTGCCACTTATCGTTGAAGATGGATAAGCTTCTCTGAAGAGATTGCCACTTATCACTGAAGATGGATAAGCTTCTCTGAAGAGATTGCCACTTATCGTTGATGAAGGATAAGCTTCTCTGAAGAGATTGCCACTTATCACTGAAGAAGGATAAGCTTCTCCCAAGAGATTGCCACTTATCGCTGAAGAAGGATAAGCTTCTCTGAAGAGACTGCCACTTATCGTTGATGAAGGATAAGCTTCTCCCAAGAGATTGCCACTTATCGCTGAAGAAGGATAAGCTTCTCTGAAGAGACTGCCACTTATCGTTGATGAAGGATAAGCTTCTCTGAAGAGATTGCCACTTATCACTGAAGAAGGATAAGCTTCTCCCAAGAGATTGCCACTTATCGCTGAAGAAGGATAAGCTTCTCTGAAGAGACTGCCACTTATCGTTGATGAAGGATAAGCTTCTCTGAAGAGATTGCCACTTATCACTGAAGTCTGCTGGAGACAATTCACTGGGGATCACCCGTGGATTTACTAGAGACTCCCCTGTCTGGGCTGAATGTTTGATTTTGAAGATCTGATTAACCACGGGGTTGAAATACGTCATGCAATACACCCATGGTTTTGAAAAGATGCCTCTGACCGGGCTGGATTTTTCTTTGGTGATCTTGAATTTTGTGGGAGGACCCACGATTTTTACAGATAATACCCCTGACCGAGATGATGGTTGCTTTGAAGCTCATAAAGTTGCACAACTTCGTGGGGAACGCCCACGGTCTTGCGGAGAATGCCCCTGACTGGGCTGATTATGATCTTGATATCCTCTGACTCTCGTGGGAGAAAACCACGATATTGCAAGGGATGCCCCTGACTGGGCTGATGATGATATAGGAAATCTTCAAAATTTGATCTTGGATCTGAGCTCGCATATATGGATGCTTGATGATAATGATGTTCCATAAATGGAAATGTAAACGCTAACATGCGGAGATGCAAGAGCTGAGGAAGTATGATACGATATTGGATATGCGTATGATGCAAAGTGCTTATGAAGCGAGATGCTCATGATGCATATGATATGTATGATCGCATATGGGTGATTGAAAATGCAGGTGCCGACAGGGTGGACTTGGGTGGTTGCCAATGCTGATTGGACTTTGGGATGGAAGTACCAGATGAGGGCTGGTATTCGGAGGGTAAACCAGATGGGACTGGTTAGCGAAAGGTTAAGCTGTCAGACGAGAACTGACTTCTGGTTTGCCAGATGGGAGCTGGACTTTAGGATGAGGTTTACCAGACAAGAACTGGTGGCAAAAGGTTAAGTCGTCAGACGAGAACTGACTTCTGGGTTTGGTGTCAGACGGGAACTGACTTTGTGGTTTTCCAGACGAGGACTGGACTTTGAAATTGTGTTTTCCAGACGAGGACTGGTTAAACGGAAGGCTAAAGAAAAGGTGACCAGATGGGAGCTGGTTCAAAAGCTGACATATACCAGACGGGGCTAGGTATTCAGCAAAGGGTTAACCAGATGGGACTGGTTTGAGGGTTACAAGGTTTTGACAGGTGAGAACATGGACTTTGGAGGTTTGGCTTGTTTTGATAGGTGACAGGTTTAGGCTGTGGGATGGAGGATCCGATGACAGCAAGGCCTTTTTGGAAGGTTAAGGTTAATTGGGTGAGGTGACGGTACGATTCCCCGACACTCGTTTTGAACTCAATAGTTGCTGATGTGGATGAACTTGCTTGAATAACTTGCCGTGAGACGACCTCGAGATGGTTTGCCCCAGAGTTTGTACCACGAAAGGGATTTAACATTGATCAACCGATTCTCGTGGTTGGCTTCAATATACTCTTTGGAGTAGCTTGCTCTTGAAAGAGCGTTGAAGCGACTTAACTTATCCTGATTGAACATTGGAGAGATTTATCCTCAAGTCAAAGAAACTCTGGGTGGCCTGCCCCTGATTGGTATAATTCACTTTTAATCAACCGCTTCTTGAATGATTTGCCCCATGATCAACTGACATTTAGGGATTTGCCTTAAGTTGGCTTATTCCACATTTTTGATGCCAATGCCCCAGTTCCACAGGACTACAAAGCATGCTCGATTCTGATCCAGACTGCTGAAATGGTCAAGTCCTGCTTGATTACTTCTTGTTGGAATTTCCTTGATGCCAACTACTGACTTGCAATTAAAATTGTTTGTTCACAAATGGTAATTTTAACGCGAAATTCATGCAAGTTTTTTGAAAGAATTGTCGTTTATTGAGTGTCGTGGTAGTGAGACGAATGGACCGTTAGTCCAAACATTGTGCTAATTTGATTGGTGTAAAAGATATAGCAAGGATATTGACACCAAAGCTGATGATTAACAAATATGTGGGGAGTCAGGTTACGCAACCTTGCGATAGTATGCTTTCAGAATAAACCTCGCCTCAATTAGGTCTTTCGAGGGCTGTAACGTGGTCTGGTTCACGGTTATAAAACAAAGGATATTAGGCTCAAAGTATAATTTGTACCCACCCCATCTTCTTGATGATCTCCATACCTATGTTCAGTTAATTCTGCGCATACATGTCTTGACGGTGTAAGCTTAATGGTTCAAGGTTTGCTCGAAATGGCAGCCACCTTATTTTGATGGATGTCAATGACCCTTTGATTTGGGTGGTCACTGAATCTTATTTTGTTTTTGTTGAGGGTTTGAGGACCTCTTTTGATTTTGTTTTTGATCCCTAACTTTTGCATGGACTGATTTGGCTTGTCAAATCCATCAGGATAGCCTTGATTTTTGCCTAAGTCTCCTTTGAGGTGTTTAACTTAGCAGGCTTATGACTTTTTTTTTTATTTTGTTGGAGGACTGTGACTGCCAAGTCATGGGTCATTAATGAACAACCGTCGTCTAGATTTTGTTTTGTTGATTTGAGTGCATAATTGGATTAACTGAACAACTACCCTGCCCCAGGTTGAGTGTAAGGGTTTGAATATCCGAAGAAAACTCCTACTTCTAGGCTCGAAGTGGTTGACTAGGGATTAACTCCTTATATCTCCGGTGTTTAGGGGAATTAAAACAATGCCTGTACATCATTGACAAGATTTTATCCGAAAGCATACAATTTGCAATTATGGGTATTTCATTTTCGTCATCCTCCCTCTAATCTTTGCTAAAACAACAGTGATAAAGTGGAGTGAATAGAAAGGTGTATGTGTCTGTGATAAGTGGAAACAATGAGTGAATACGACGTGACTGATTCGGAAAATGCATAATCACTTCATTAATATTACCATTCAAAACAACAATGTTTAAACACAAGTAGCAATTAACAGGAAATAAACTACAAGATGCAAATGATAAAAGCGTTCAAGGACTGCCAATGTTGAGGATGTCTGCCTGTCTAGACCACTGGCCTCTGAAAATGACCCTTGAAATATTCGAGTTTAGACAGCTGAGAGGTTGACATGGACAACCAAACTTCCTTCTGGAAAAGAGATGTACCCTTTGTCAATTAGTTGTTGCACCTTGGCTTGGAAGGCTTTGCATTCTTCAGTCGAGTGCCCCATGGATCCTCCATGATATCCACACTGAGCATTGGGATTGTACCCAGGAGGGTAAGGTTCTGGCACAGGCTTAAGAGTTTTAGGCTCCACCAATGAGTTTTGAATCAAATGCGAGAGAAGCTGACTGTGCGACATAGGGACCAGATGAAGAGGAGCAGTCCTTCTTTCCAAGTTGTTGTTGGGCCTATTCTGATCGCGGCGCTGATTCGGATGACCTCGGCCATGGGCTCGTTGATTTGCATGAGGAGCGACCCGTGGCTTATGGGATGAAGCTTTAGGCATGGCCGGTTGTCCATGAGGATAACATGGCACTGGTAATGATGCATGTTGAGTAGACGAGGGACTATAGAGTTTTGTCGGTACATTGTGAGAATACTCAACGTTTGCTATGAGTGCGCTGGTTTCATCCTTCTCTTCCTCATGGAAATCATCGAAAGCTTCAATCTCACTGGCCTGGCTGCCTGATGCGTCCTGGATTTGTCCACTTTTGAGGTAACTTTCGAGGCGCTCTCCTACAATCACAAGGTCAGAGAAGTTTGATGGCGTACAACCAGCCATTCTTTCAAGATAAGAACCATGCAAACTGTTGATGAACATGTCAATTAGCTCCCTTTCTGAGAGTGGTGGTTGCACTCTTGCTGCGAATTCTCTCCACCGCTGTGCATATCCCTTAAAAGATTCATTTTCATTTTGAGATAGGCTTTGCAACTGCATGCGGGTGGGAGGAGTGTCTAGATTAAACTGGTAAAACTTTAGAAAAGCATTGGCTAGGTCCCTCCATGATTGGATATGACTCCTTACTAAATCGGTGTACCAACTTAATGATGCTCCACTCAGACTTTCTTGAAAACAGTGGATCATCAACTTATCGTCATGAGTGTAAGGGGTCATTTTTCGACAGTACATCACCAAATGACGCCTCGGGCAACTAAAGCCGGTGTACTTCTCGAAGTTGGGTATCTTGAATCTCGGAGGAATCACCAAGTCTAGCACTAGACACATATCAGCAGCATCGAGGTCGGGCATGTCAGACACTCTCATAGCTTGAATTGTCTCCTCAAGGGCGTGAAGCTTTTCTTCCATGGGATCAGTTTTTGGCATCTTCGGGGGTCGAGTAGGAACGTTTACTTGCGGAGGATGGCCATCCGGCGGAAGATCATACAGTGGATTGTTCGTCACAGTAAACCCTGGTGGGGACTCAACATTCTGGCGGTCGTTCTCTGGCATAGCTACCTCAGTTTGCATTGTCTGATTGGCCTTTCAAGGCGTCTATGCTCCTATTGCTTCAAATGCTTCACAGCTTTCACGAGTTCAGTAGGAGTGTCGGGAAATCAACTGCGGGTTATAAATAGAGGATGGGTAAGCTCTTGGCACTGGTTAAGGAGGAAAATGCAAAATGACGCAGATATGCTTATACAATGCAATGCAATGAGTGCACACGAGAACAAATCCACATCAAGGATTAAAGTTACAAATCCTGCAAGACAACAAAAAGGTATCTCTCCCTTGGGTGGGCAATCTATTGGTTTATAAGAGGGTATCCCAAAGGCTTTAAAACAAAGTCCCATGCACTAACCCTCAAAAGTTTTCCATCAGAACGACTACTCGTAAGACGGTAATCCTTTCAAAGGATGAACACAGAGTTATGTTTTAGCAACCTTCGGAATAAGGTTCTATAAAAGGTCCTCAGAGTCACGGATTCCCACGTCGGAAATAAAGACGTCATTACGACTACACGTAAGACATAATCATCCCAACAGGGTCTCATCTGAGCGGTGGAATTCGATCCAACTCAACGAGTCCTAAGTCTCGCAAATCAGAAAGAAACCACCTCCTAATCTTAGTGTATACTCGAAAGCTCGGGTAGAAAGCTTTATCTCACAAACCATCCAATAAACCCAACAGGTTAGAGAATCAAAGCATAAGCAAATAAAGCAAATAAAATCATAAACACGACAAACAAAATAGGCTTGGCTCGCTAGGGTTCCCCAGCAGAGTCGCCAGCTGTCGCTACTCAAAAAATGCGTCGCGCAACGACGGGGAGGCGAAAAAGAAAGGACAGAAGAGTCGCCACCGAACTTTATTTATCCCATGAGGGGAAAGGAAAATATCGAGAAAACCTTAAGAAAGAAATGGATAAGATGGTCTCACGACCAAGAACGGGTTCGGAAGCCGGTTATGCGAAGGGAAGGTATTAGCACCCCTCGCATCCATCGTACTCGATGGGAACCTTTTGTTTGTCGATGTGTGAATTTATTTGCTTAAATATTATGCTATAATAAGTGTTCCATCGGGTAAAGAAAGAGGGTTTAGAAACAGGAAAATTAGGAGGAAAGAGAGAACGGGGAAAAAGAGAAAGAACAGACTCGGTAGGACTTCGCAGTCCTATGCCTACGTATTCTCAATAAATGTGAGAAAGTCAGAGTCGACGTAGTTCGGGGAACTACAGATATTGGGGTGAATGTGCTCGGCAAGGATTGTGGCCCTTGTGCCTACGTATCTTTACTTGAACGTAGTAAAGAATCAGAGCAGCCGTAGTTCGGCCTACGGTTTGCGGGGAAGTCTTGGTAGACGCTGCTATCGTGCGCATTCTAGCAGTTAGGTGTATTGCTGCTCGCTCGTTGGAGACTTAGGCGTTACCTGTTTGCGGTAGAACGGACGTAGCATGCCTTTCTGGGAAAGGGTGAAAAAGAAAAAAGGGTGCTCGCTAGGATATCGCAATCCTATGCCTACGTATTCCCATTATGCATGAGAAATCAGAGCAACGTAGTTCGTGCCTACGGTGCGGATAACCGGTGTGTTTGGGGATGATGTTATCGTGCGCGTTCTAGCAGTTTAGGTGTTTTGCTGCTCGCATGTGAGGAGACTTATGCGTACCTGTTTGCGGTAGAACGGACGTAACATATCCTGTTTGAAAGGTTGGTTTTCGCCATGCGAGGCAAGGTATCATGTTTGATTGGTTGAGATTGTTTTTGGGGCGAGATAGGTCCTCGGATAGTAACCCCTACAGGTAGTACCCGATTCTTTATCTCAAAGTTTTTGTTGTAAAAAATGTGTGGCGAACATAGCGTCTTCGTATTGAAAGACGAGTATCAAGACCACACACACTACAGTGAGTATCCTGACACTCGGAGAGGAAGAAGACTACACTCAATCCTCTCTCTTTAGTTCAACACAAAGAGAACTTCATTCTCTTATTAAAGTGTTTTTGGTTTTGAATGGTAAGTGCTTTGCGACGGAGAACCCTACGGTAAACGTCAACACTCGGGATAGGAGAAGGCCTACGCCTAACCACTCCACGACCATTCAAGTCTTTTGTTATGAAAAGATTTGAAAATGCACTCGGTACGGGACCGGGGTTTTAGGTGAAAAGGGTTACGGAAGGAATGTGGAAGCGAGATGGTGGATAAAGAGATATGTGATGGATAAAGTTACGTCTTCGTATCGAAATACGAGTATCGAGACCACCCTCACTACAGTGGGCGTCCCAACACTCGGAGAGGAAGAAAGTCTACACTTAATCCCCTCTTTTAATTCGGTACAAAGAGAAATCAAATTATTATGGTTTGAAAAAGGACTCGGTACGAGACCGAGGTTTTTACGAGGAGATGTCGGAAGCGTCTTTGTATTGACAGACGAACGTCGAGATCGCCCTCACTACAGTGGGCATCCCTATGCTCGGAGAAGAAGAGGTCTACACCCAATCCTCTCTTTAGCTCAACACAAAGAATCGATTTTAAGGAGATGAGATTTGAAGATGGACGGGAAGCGTCTTCGTATTGAAAGACGAGTGTCGGAACCACCCTCACTACAGTGGGCATCCCAACACTCGGAGAGGAAGAAAGTCTACACTTAATCCCCTCTTTTAACTCAATACGAAGATGATTTGATTTTGAAAACTGTTTGACAAAGTTTTTGAATCGAGTCAGGACAAATAATGAAGAGAGAAAAGGGGTGGTCTCAGATCCAACATTACCTATCAATAATTTGACTGGTAATGAATTACGGAGGTCTCGTCATCGACCCAAAACGGATAAAAATGGGAGAAAATGCCCAATGATAAATGAGAAACAAAATTCAACTTCTAAAAATTTAATATTAAAGATATTATAAAAAATAATCTAGAAAATCTAAAAGAAAATATAATATATATAATATACTCTAAAGAAAAAGTTAGAAACATAAAATATAAAAATAAAACTAATATAAAATATATAACTTATTTGCAATTTGGAAAATTATTTTTTTAAAATATTTACAAGATTTCAAATAAAACAATAACAATAATATGAAAACAAGAAGAGGGTCAGAATGGAACAGGAGGGTTTAGTAAGCAACTTGAAATGGGCAGCGGGTTTTGGCCCAAATCAAAACTAACAGGATAAAATAAATTTTAAAAAAATAAATAAATAATAATAATAAATAATAAAAAACGTTGACTCGTCCCTCCTTGACTATTCATTGTTGTCAGAGCATTCAATCCTTATACTCCGCCGGATATTCGGCGTCGAAGAGTAACCTCCACCGCCGGCAAAAAGAGCAAGAGAATACCTCTTCGTCCGACGAACGCGTTGAATCCACGAATCCAACAAAGCGAGATTCGGCGGATGAAAAGACGTCGGAAAAGGAACAGCGTGTTCTTGCCACGGCCAAGCACGAGCCTCGAGAGTCAAAGCCGTTACATTGAAAAACTGCGGTAACTCGAGGAACGAAGTTCCCCATAGACGAGGATCCGTATCCAACGGCTGACAAAAATCCCAAGCGGGTCGGGCCATAACCAGAAAATGATCGTGACCCGAAAAACGGTTCCATATGGAAGGGTCATCGTTTTGAAGAAAATGAAAAAGCTGAACACCGTGTTCTTCGCTGGAGTTATATTCAGGACCGTAAAGATAACGGAGAGCGTCGAAACCAGCGTAGTAAGGAAGATAAACGGCGTTAGCGGTATTCGGATCTTCCGTTAAACATGGATACTCCAACATACGGCGATGGAAAATGAGTTCAAGCATGGACGGGTCGGTTCGGTACCAACTATGAGAACGGTTATGGGTTTTTTGACCCAAACCATGGTTTGCTAAGAAAGGACATAAATCGTCTAGGAATGTGTATTCGGAACAATTTGAGAGGAGATCTAGGTTGAAGATTGAAGGTAGTTTTCTTATGTGGATCCAACGGTTTTCACAGTCGTTTTGTGTTTGTGTTGTTGATTTGAGAATTTCATTGTTTTGAGAAGTGGCTGGATGGAAGAGGAGGAAGAGAGTGATGATGGAGACGGTGATGGGTGATATTGATAATGCCATTGGAAAAAGAGGTTTCATGGTGATGAACTGATGAAGGAGGAAGGAGACAGCTGGTTAGGGTTTGGAGGCTAGGGTTGCAAAAATGTGAGAGGTGATGAATAGTGAGTGGAGGGTTTATATACAGACACATGGCAGCGGTTTAATGAATGATTAGATGATGGCTGATTAATGATAATGATGATTAGTGAGAAAAAAAACTGATGATGAAAGAAAGACTGGTTTTACGATAATTAAAATAGAAACCAATTAAAATTGATTAAAAGCTAATAAATAAAATCCTAATTAAATAACCAAAATTAATAATAAACATAAACTATTCCTAATTAATCCTAGTTAATCTAATCTAACTAAATTAAACAAAATGATATTCCAAACTAAAGACGAATAATAATTAATAACAATTAATCCTAATTAAATAATCTATTTTAATTAAACTAAATAATCTAATAAAATAATAAATAGTTGAATAAATTAATAACCTTAAATAACTCTAATTAATTCTAAAAATCTATTAAACAAAAATTATTTACAAATAAATCCTAATATCAATAAAAACTTATTTAATATACAACTCTAAACAACTTATAAAAAAAACTATTTAAAAACTATTAAAATAAAATATATTCTAAAAGAAAAATAAATAACTATTTTAAATCTAAAAAATATAATAAAAATCTAATTAAATTAAATAAATGATAAAATAAAAATAAGAACATAAAGGTAATATTTGCAAGGAAATGAGAAAAATAAACATGGAATTAAAATTTACAAAAATGCCCTTTTGCCATGTGTCACGCTCCTATTGGGCAAAAATATTCGAGATTTGAAAAACGCTCAATCGGGGGCGAACACGTGTCTAAACGACATGAAATTAAATAAAAAAAGCAAAAATGGAAAATACGAAAATATTTACAAAAGCTGGCGGGCAAATTTAGGGTATGACATAAGTATCAGGCAGATGTGTTATGTTTTCCTGTATGAAACAGGCGGATGAACTTTCCTGTATGTATCAGGCAGATGTGTTATGTTTTTCCGTAAGAATCAGGCGGAAGAACTTTCCTGTATGTATCAGGCAGATGTGTTATGTTTTCCCGTAAGAATCAGGCGGAAGAACTTTCCTGTAAGTATCAGGCAGATGTGTTATATTTTCCCGTAAGAATCAGGCGGAAGAACTTTCCTGTAAGTATCAGGCAGATGTGTTACGATTTTCCCGTAAGAATCAGGCAGAAGAATTTTCCTGTAAGTATCAGGCAGAGGTGTTATCTTTTCCTGTAAGAACAGGAGGACGAACTTTCCTGTAAGTATCAGGAAGATGTGTTATGTTTTCCCGCAAGAAGCAGGCGGACGAACTTTCCTGTAAGTATCAGGCAGATGTGTTATGTTTTCCCGTAAGAAGCAGGCGGATGAACTTTCCTGTATGAACCAGGCAGGTGTGTTATGTTTTCCCGTAAGAAGCAGGCGGATGAACTTTCTTGTATGAACCAGGCAGATGTGTTATGTTTTCCTGTATGAAACAGGCGGACGAACTTTCCTATAAGAATCAAGCAGATGTGAGTCCTGACATGGACAGATTGGCATTTATTCGTGAGTTGGTGGAATTTGGGTCCGGATGTGGATAAGGTTACTCCTGTGACGACAGAATCTCTATTCATGTTGACGAATTGGTTCCTCTTCTGGTGTTGACGAGGTTTGCGAAGATAGTTCAATACCTGTGGCGTCACACAGGTGGTTGAGGTTGAAATCAAATTTGATATCAGATAATTGACCAGTTGTTGTTGTAACAACCAGATTCAGTTCAGTGGACATTGCTTCTCGAGCAGCTTTGTAGTTTATCTCCACGGTTGGCAAATTTCAGGGTTTCTTTGGTATTCAACCGTCTCGTACCTCGAATGTTTGAAGGTCGTTCTCCCTTCAACCCTTCAGGTCCAAGCCGTTTGAATAGGGGCAGCTGATGCACCCCAAAATTTGACCAACCGGTTCCCACACCTGGTTTATGTTTCGATTCATTTTTTTTTGCATTCGCAGTCGCATATCTCATGCATTGCATCTTTCATAATCATACTGATAATATCTGGATTACAGCCCTGTTTTCACATTTTCGGACGTTTCAGACCAGTCCTGATGAGCGAGCTTCATTTTCGGGAAGTCGGGCGCTCCTCGGCGTTTTCAGCTTACACTGTGAGTTTTGAGGATATTTCGATGTCCGGGGTTTACCGTTTATTTCGGTCCGGTCTCGCGCTCCCTATTATTGGTTTTAATTGCTTTAATAGCATTTTTAGGATATTATAATCTTTGTCTAGAAATTTAATAGGTTTTTAGAATTTAGTTTCTTTTATAGTATTATAGATTTTAATATAGATTTAGAATAGTATAGACTTTAATAGAATTTTATTCTAGATTTTATATAGAGTTAATATAGATTTTAGATAGATTTTAATTGAATAGTTTTATTAGAGGATTATCAGTATAGATTAATTAGATATTGTTTAGGTTTAATAGTTTCTAATTAGAGTTTACTAGAGCTAGTTTTATTAATTGGATATCAATTGTTGAGTTTAGTTTTCTTTCTTCGTTTTATTAGTTTAATCTTTTAATTGAAGTTTATTAATTTGCTTTAATGTGTTCTAGTCCTGTAGTTAGTTCATTTTAATTCATCAGTATTTGTTTTTCGTTTAATCATCATGTAGTCAATCATTAATCATGCTTTAATTCTTTAATCAGAGTCTGATAGCCATTATTAGTGGGCCATTATCCAGAGATTTAAGCCCAGTCAAAGTCCAGTATTTGTGCCAAGTGTCCTTTAAATATCACTGCCACGCGTGTGTTTCCGGGTTCAGCCACTCCACCACCTCATTTCTGCATCAGCCAACTCATCTTTCCACTACTTCTCTCCCTCCAACACGTGGCTCACATGCATCAACCCTCAGCATGCAAGTGCCACTTGGCGCCACCTCCCTCACCCTCTGCTGCATGCTTGCCAACTGTCCACAGCCACCTCCCTCCTGCCGCCGGCCATGCAGCCACCGCAACTACCATCGGTAACCGTCGCCGGAGTCCTCAAAACGCTACCAGAAATTGCCAAATCTCCAGAAAACGCATCCAAGTTCATACTATCTTCATCAAGAGCCCGCCGAAAAACTCAAGATCTCGCTTGAAAATTCATCGGAACCTTCATCATCTACCGGAAACTGCAAATCATCAAGAACATCATCGTGTTCTTCACCACTAATCTCCAAATTCCTCATCGTGTTCTTCATCCAATGCCAGAAACCTTCACACAAGATCAATAATCTTCATCAAGTATTCATCCATTCGTCATCCAATTCATTCGTTCGTCATCCAATTCATCCGGTCAAGAATGTCTCACTCAAAGAATCTCCAGATTTTCATCCGATCTCCAACCGCTCATCATCAGGAATTTCAAGATATTCGTCATTTGCTTCATGACGTTCATGGATCTTCATTGTTGTTCATCAAATCTCCAGGAATCCTCAACAATCATCATCATTCTTCAGAAATATTCAAAACGATCTTCATATCTCCATCATCATTCCATTAACGTTCATGAGCTACCTCCAGATTTGTTAACAGAACTCCAAAGATCTTCATCGCCACGCGTTCATTAGTAAGATCATGTATCTTCATCATTTTGTTGAACTTTCTCCAGAACTCATCATCCATAAACATCATCGTCTTCAATATTGTGCGCATCAGCTTCACAGATCCTTCAATGCTTTCAAGAGATTCATCACGCGAACGTCATCTAGCAACTTAGTCTGTTGATTTCCGCATGCAAACACTTTCAAGACCTTCAATGATTGAGTTATTTCCAGAGTATGTTAATTTGTAGGTTTTTTTGTTTGGTTTTGAAACAAGTTTAGGTGAAGCGAAAGGAAAAGAAGATTAAGAGACTGAGAGATTTGAGTGAGGTGAAACGGAAGAGGAAGGTTGAGAGAGAAAGATTTCGAGAGAGAGATGAAGTTTGGAGAGTGTGAGAGATGCTGAGAAACGGCGCTAGGGTTTCTTAGAGTGAACAGTGAACTAAAAATGGAGAGGCACTAAGGGTTTTGTTACTCTGAAGGAGAGGCGGGTTTGGGGCATTGGGCTTCACCTCAAGGCCCATTGGCAACGAGTTATTTGGCACACATATACCCCCCGATCCCTCGCTGCACCCTCCGTTTTTTATGCTGTTGGCATTTTTTTGTTATTGCTGATGGGCCAAGCCCACTTACATGTTACTAGCCACACCCCCCGTTTTCATTTCACACCCCCTCCCCGTTTTTTTGTTGCCATTTATTGGGCTGGGCCCAACTCTCTCCCTGTTTTTGCTGCTGCATCCCTTGTAGCTACCAATAAAACCCCCCTATTGCATTTTATTTCTTTTATATTTTCTTTAGTTTTTTTAGAAATATTAAATGCAATATTATGGATTTTAATTCTATTTTCTTTTCGGATAATATAGATTTAATATAGTTTTTCCTATTTTTCTCTATAGAATATTATAGTATTTTTCTATGCTATTTTCCATTATGCAATTTCCTTTTAATTTCTTTCGAATATTTTCTATTGGACTTTAATTGTCGTACTTTAGGAGTAGACTTTTATTTCCATTTGTTAGTGGATTTATCCCCTATTGTCTCTCCTATTTTCGTTTCTATCTGATTTTATTCTCGATTTTATTTCTGGCTGGCCGTGTGACACGATTCAATTGGAGAATGATTTTCGATATCACTTCTCTATCTTGTCTTTGACACGGACATCAATACGCTACCTCTTAGAGTTCGATTTCTCGTATAAGTCGAACCATGACGGTCTAAGCGTTACATTGGTCCTGATTCGAGCGTCATCATCAAAGATCCAGAGAGGAAAAGATTGGAATGGAGCTTGCGCGCATGTCAGGAGCCAACGGAGCCGCTTCGTTCAACATCATCACCATCTTATTCAAGTTTTCAGGCAACCGTCGAGTGTTGTGAGCTACATCGTCAGATACGAAGGAAATGGCAGCTGAGGAGTTTCTTCTTAGGTTCTTGCGTGTGTGTCCCGAGTTCCTTCCCGTTTAGGCGTAGGCCTGCTTCCTCTTTGTGCTCGCGCCCCGTGCGAGCGAAACCCCTTTTCTCTCACGTTCAGGCGATCGAGACCCCTTCTCTTGCCCCCGTGCAATCGAGACTCGTTTTCCCGTTGAACTACGTTTGCTCTGAACTTTCATGCTGTATGAAAGTACGTAGGCATAGGATGCGATATCCTAGCGAGCTCCCTTTTCCCTTTTTCCATGTTTAGCTGTAGTAGGTTGAACTACAGCTGCTCTAATTTCTCATATCTAATGAGAATATGTAGGCATAGGATACGATATCTTAGCGAGCACACTAACAACTGACCTCTCTGTTCTCTCGCTGCCGTGCGATCGAGACTTTCCCGCTGACGACTGATGTTTCGCTTTCTCTTGCCCTTGCGCATTTGAGACCAAACCGTAGTTCTAGTTCCCGTAGGTTCCCGTACCTCTAGAACCAATTTCATCTCTCACTCCTGTGTGATCGAGAATACCCTGTCTAGCCATAGTTAGCCTGAACTACGTAAGCTCTGATCTTCCATGCTGTGTGGAAGTACGTAGGCACAAGACTAAAAGTCTTGGCGAGCCAATTCCCTGTAGTTTCCCGAACTACGATGACTCTGACTTTCTCTCTTGAGAATACGTAGGCATAGAGTGCGATGCTCTATCGAGTCAGTTTCTTTCCGTTTAGATTTAGCAGCCGTAGATAGATTGTTTTGCATCCTTTAGACGAACCAGCAAGCGTGGATCCCGTCGAGTACGACGGACGTGAGGGGTGCTAATACCTTCCCCTTGCGTAACCGACTCCCGAATCCAGGATTTGGTTGCGATGACCATTCCTTTCCCGTCTTTGCGGTAGGTTTACTTCGAGCGTTTCCTTTCCCTCCGTTGGGATAAATAACGCATGGTGGCGACTCTTCTGTTCAGCCGGCACCGATTTTTGCAGTAGCGACACATTGCTTCGAATCTCCCTCAATATTGAGCCATTTGACAAGATTCTTTCCATTCCTTAATCACCTCAACCTCCTCTTTCAACTGTTGGCATAAAAGAGGAGTTGTTGACACTTTGCACCCAAGCTGTCCAAAATCGTGTGAGAGTTTAAAAAGGCTTTAAAGCTTTTCAACCTTAGCCAAAGCTATCTCAAACATCAAGGAAGGATTCTGCTTGATTTGGTGAAGTTTCAAAGCATTTCTGAAGGTGCAGTGGATCACTCTCCAATTGGTAAGCAACTTCAAACTTGGCTCATTTTCTGCTCACATTTGCATCCATTCAAAGTGTATTATTCATGCTTGTGCTTGGTTTATGGTGCTCTTGAAGTTATGGCCATGTTTATGTTTGTTTCATGTGTGAGATTAATATTGAATTTTCACTTGGACCCGAGTCTTTGGTCCAACTTTTCATGGCCTTAGAGTGTTTATTTTGGGATACTATTGGCATGAGCTTAATCCTCGTTTTGAGTAGACCATTTTTGGTCTTTGGATGTTTGCATTTGGTTGAGTCATTAGAGAGATATGGTGAGGGAAAGTCATGGGTTCCATGCTGAAAACACACGTGTGCATGGCTTGTTTTGCATTTGGTTGAGGAAGACGATGATGATGTGGCATCTAGGGCACCTGTGGCTGCCAACACATTAAATGAAACTGAGCGTTTTGCTCCTTGTTTTGTTTTGTTTTTGTTTTACTGAATTGTTAATGGGTGGGCTTAAGTCAGATTATTATTAACACCCCCACGCGTGGCCCATTTGATTCATTTTTAACATGATTTCAGTTATGTTGTGTTTTACTCACCACACCCCCCTGCGCCTTTATTTTCTTTTATTTTCTTCTCATTATTTGTTTTGTTTTTATTTATTTAAAAATAGTTTCAAACATTTGAAAAATCCCAAAAAAATATTTATTGACATTCTAATGTCTTATTTAATTTTTTTTAACTTTTTTATTTTAATTTTCACTTTATTTTATTATTTTATTTTAATTTTGCAAAATCAAGTGTGTTTTGGCTTGTACCCTAATTTGAATGATTTATTTGGACCCCAATTTTAAATCCCCTATGACCATGGCTTCTCCCTCACTTAGGTGAGGGATTGAGGTTTCCTTGAGGGTTGATTTTGTCCATTGATGATCATTTTTCAATTGGTTTTGCTTTGATTTTAGTTGCCCCTCGATTCATGCTCGATAAAGTGGAACACCATCAATCTTTGATTTGTTTGGTGATGCTTTATGTGAAATTATGTCATGAGGTTTTGGCTTATGTTTTTCATTTGACTTGGGTACCTTTTGCACTTTTATTGGAATTTATTGAACATTTTTCCTATTTTTAGTGATTCTTGCAAGTCAAGTCACTTTTAGGGTTGTTTATGCTTGCTAGTTTTGACCTAACTCTTGGGATATGATCATGAGTGATCCCTTAAACACCTTTTGAGCTTTGTTACATCTTTCTAACATGCTTGAGGTGCTTCCTTGCTTGATTAGAGGTCAATGGCATGTTTAACTTGCATCACAAGTCACTCCATTTGATTGTGATTGTGCTTTGCTTCTTGTTTGTGGTTAAATTTTTGGATCATTTCCTTTGAGTTTCACTTCTGCCCCATGTGGCTTATCACTTGTTCATGATAGTTTGGTGTCATTGGTGTATACTTTGATCTTGCCATGGACATTTACATTGTTGTTTGTATTGTTTGGTTTGCATCATTTTGTGTGGATCTTTAAGAATTGTTGGTTGAGATGTTCTTGTGGTGGTGGCTTCCCCACACTTTTTCCTTCCTCTATTATTTATTTGTTGCATCTTTTCTTTGCATCTCATTTGTTTGCATTGCATGTTGACTTGTTCTAGTCAACTTCTTTCTTATTTCATCTGTGAGTGAATTATTTAGTGTTTACTTGGCCTTGTTCCATGATCCCCCTAGGATTTCTAGTCCCTCCGTTTAGGATGGGAGTAGGAGAGACATTAGGTATTCAATCCTATGCATGATAACATTAGGGTAGTTCTTTACCTTTCTTCCTAACTTTAGGAGCATTGTGTATGACAACTTTAGGGTCCAGTTTCCCCTTAGTTTGTGTCTTTCTCTTCTCATCTCCTAAAAGACTTTAAACCACTTAATAAAGGATAACATGCGTTGTACGCTACGATCCTTAAGTACTTGAGGAATGGTGGTTGGGGGGCCTCCTATCAACTGTCTAGAGTGTTTAACGTATGCCCTTTGGGCGATATGCGACGCATTCGCTCTCGAGTCATAGTCTTTAGTGGAACATGAGTTTCAAACCATAACTCAATTCACTTCTTGTCTTAAAAAACACAAAAACATCAAACTTTTTTATCCTTTGGGATTAATGGAAAATAATTTTCATAAAGAGAGTGTTGTTAACTCTTGGTTCTACCGCAAACAGGTAACGCCTAAGTCTCCAATGGTCGAGCTGCATACACCTAACTGCTAGAACTAAGGTTTAACCCCGCTCGGTTTAAAACACTTGAACCAACCCATGGTCGTGTTAGCCCGAACTATGTTTGCTCTGATTTCTCATACCAGATGAAGATATGTAGGCACAAGACGGCGATGTCTTGGCGAGAAACCTTCCCCCACTTTCATCCGTAGTTTCCCGAACTACGTTGACTTTGACTTTCCCATTGCACGAGGGAATACATTGGCATAGGGCGGCGATGTCCTATCGAGTCAGTTCTTTCTGTTTAGCTTTAGTAGCTTAGATAGTTTTATACCCTTTTAGATAGATAACAAGTGTGGATCCCATTGAGTACAACGAACGTGAGGGGTGCTCATACCTTCCCCTTGCGTAACCGACTCCCGAACCCAAGATTTGGTTGCGATGACCTGTCTTTTCCTTTTTCCATAGGTTTTCTCTAATCGTTTCCTTTCCCTCTCTTTGGGATAAATAACAAACGGTGGCGACTCTTCTGTCCTTGTCGGCCCCCTCCTTCGCAGCGATGTGACACTTGGTATAAGATGTTGTCATTCCTCCCAAATTCAAAGTGCCAGAGTTCTCAAAGTACAAAGGCCTCAGTTGCCCAAACATCCATCTAAAGATGTACTATCGGAAAATGGTTGCCTATGCCAAAAGTGAAAAGCTTATGATTCATTGCTTCCAAGACAACTTGTATGGAGTATCACTTGAGTCGTATATGAAGCAAGAGCATAGTAGTTTGCGCAGTTGGCCTGACCTAGTTGATGTGTTTGTCAAGCAGTACAAATACAACATCGACCTTGCTCCTAACCGTACTCAACTTCAGAGTATGGCTCAAAAGGACAGTGAATCCTTTAAGGAGTATGCACATTGTTAGAGAGAGTTAATTGCAAGGGTGCATCCATCATTGGTTGACCGTGAACTGATTGATATATTCATGGGCACCTTGCAAGGGCAATACTATGAGAAGCTAATTGGTAGTATCTATGTTGGATTCTTTGCCTTGGTAATTATTGGTGAGAGAATTGAAGAAGGTTTGAAAAGTGGAAAGATCCAAGGAGGTTTTAGCAGCCAGTCTGGAGCCAAGAAGCCTTTCAATGGATATAAGAAGAAAGAGGGTGAAACAAATGCCATCTCTGCTCAAAAAGGGCAAGCTCCTCAACAAGCTCCTGCTCATATGCCTTATCAAATCCCTTACTTCCAGTATTCATATGTTGTTGCTGCGCAATATGCTCCAATTCCTTATCATCCAGTTGTTCAAGCTCAAATGCCTCAGCAGCAGGCTCCTCAACAACAGTCCTACAATCAGCAAGGGTATCAGTATCCTTCGCAGAATCAACAACAACGTCAACCTAATCAGCAGAGGGCGAGGAAGCCAGATAGAGTCTTTGATCGCCTACCTATTTCATATGCTCAGATCTTTGCTCAATTGCTGGAGAAAAGGGGATTATCATTCTGAGAGACCTAGCTCTTCCGGCTGTCATTCCTCTCGACTATGATGCAAACGCTCACTGTGAGTTTCATAAGGGTGCTCCAGGGCATACAATTGAGGATTGTAGAGCCTTAAAATAAATAGTTCAAGACCTGGTTGATAAGAATGCTCTCACATTCAATGGGAAGACTCCAAATGTCATCAATAATCCTATGTCGCCGCCAAGCTAGGGCCATCATTGGGTCAAATCAATTCAAGTCAAGTTCATCTCCTCGAAGATGGCAGTCATCATCCCATTTCATCTTTTGCATTCTTGTATTCTGTCTTTGTCTGTTTAAGTATTGTATGCTTTAAACATTTCCATTCACATTTGGTTTTATTAATGTAGTGATTATGCACGTTTTGAATTTGTTATGTCGTATTCACTCATTTCTGCAAAGCATAGAAATATATTTTGTCCACTTCACACTCTTTATCAACTGTTGTTGAACATGATTGGAGGGAGGATGATGACAACGAAATACCGATAATTGCAAATCTTATGCTTTCAGATAAAATCCCGTCGATGATGTACATGCATTGTTTCAATCCCCAAACACTGGAGAGACAAGGAGTTAATCCCTAGTTAACCACTTTAAGCCAAGAAGTAGTAGTTTCCTTCGGATCTATAAACCCATACACTCAACCCGGGGCAGGGTAGTGTTCAGTTAATCTAACTACACACTTGAATCAGCAAAGAAAAATCCAAAAGACATGCCAGTCGTTCACCAAAGACCCATGACTTGGCAGTCACAACCCTCCAACAAAATAAAAATAAAAAAATCAAAAAGCCTGCTAAGTCGAGCACCTCAAAGGAGACTTAGGCAACAATCAAGGCAATCCCGATGGACTCGAAAGGAGAAATCAGTCCATGCAAAAGTTAGGGATCAAAAGCAAAAGCAAAAGAGGTCCTCAAACCCTCAACAAAAAAATAAGATCCAGTGGCCACCTTATCAAAATCAAAGGGTCACTAACATCCGTCAAAATCAAAAATAAGGTGACTGACATTTCAAGCATACCTTGAATCATCAGACTTACACCATCAACCCTTTTGAAAGACAGCACGTGCGGAATTAACTGAATGTAGGAATGGAGATCACCGTAAAGAAGGGGTCGGTACAAAACATACTTTGAGCGTAATATCCTTTGTTTCATAAACGTAAACCAGACCACTTTAAAACCCTCGAAAGACCTAATTGAGGCAAGGTTTATTCTGAAAGCATATGATTGCAAGGTTTCATAAACTGACTCCTCACATATATGCTAATCATCAACATTGGTGTCATTTTCCTTGCTATATATTTCACACCAATCAAATCAGTACAACGTCTGGACTAACAGTCCATTCGTCTCACACTATCATGAAACTCGAATAAAAAACCATTTTTTCAAAACTTACATGAACATTGTATTAAGATTACCATTTGTGAATGTGCAATTTAAACTGCAAAGCAGTGTTTGGCATTAAAGACACTCCAATAAGGGGCAAACAAAGAGGAACTTGAACTTTCAGGATGACAGAAAGAAAGGCTGCCTCAAAACCCACAAGCTGGGGAAAATCCTTCAAGGTCTCAATCAGGGGAAAATCATCTCAGAGCACATCAAGGCTCAACTTTCAAAGAACAAATCACTTCATAACTAGTTAATCAAGGACAAACCATTACCATGTTCAGACTGGGGCAAGACCAGTTGTAGAGGGCAAACCTTCTTTGTACTTCCAGGCCATCCTGACCATCAACAAAATTATGATCCTCTTTGAAGCAAATTCACAAAAAATCACCAAGTGACCAGACTTGGGGCATCAAGAGTATATTTGTTTGCATCATGGCATCTTCAACAAACTGCGTGTCGAGGAGATCAAAACCTCCCACCATCTAAAGTCCAATCCGTATTGGCAACTACCAAAAGTCCACCGTGCTGGATGTTTTTTCAAGCATATTCAATCACATGTCTGCAATCATAAGCATCATATGCATCATACACATCATATGAATCATACACATCATATGTATCAAATTCAACCTCGTTTGCATCATATGCATACGAAACCTATCCTACTTCCCCAACACTTGCATTTCCACGCGTCACCATTTGTATTTTCTTCTCCATTCGATATGGAACATCATTCTAACATCAAGCATTCATACATGCGTAGATCAAGATCCAGAATTAATCTCGAGATTCCAAGCGATCTTCAGCCTAGTCAGGGGCATTTGATTCAAGACCGTGGGTGTTCCTCACGAATTTGTTTAACCTTTTGTTGGTCAAGTCCAAGACAACCTTCAACCCATCCAGGGGCATCTTCAAATCCGTGTGTGTTCCTCGCGAAGTTGTTCAATCTTTTGTTGATCAAGCTCAAGCAACCCTCAGCCCAGTCAGGGGCGCCTTTTTTCAAGTTTATGAGCATTCCTCATGGAATTACTCCAACTTTTGTTGATGAGGTTGTGATCTTCAAGAAATTCAGTGGGTGTTCCTCATTGAGTTATTATCCTCAACCTTTTGTTGATGGAGTTGCCATCCCCAGATCAAACGGTAGTACTTCTCCAAGTTAGTGGATGTTCCTCAGTGAGTTGTTTCCTTTCAACTTTTTGTTGACAAGGACAGTGTTCCTAAGTGACTTCTTTGCTTCAACCTTTTCTTGATGTCTCAAATAAGCCTCGCTCGTCATATCTCCAGCAAACTTGACATTTTGTCAATTGCATTACTATCATCCTTTTGGTGGTAGCCAAATCCAGTCAATCCAACCTGACCTTCATTCTTTTGGTGTTGGTAACCTTCAAATTTGTGAAGTTCTCTATCACCTTTTTGGTGATAGATCCGTCATTCTTTTGGTGTCAGAGGTGTGTTAACTATCATCCTTTTGGTGATAGGTCTTTCATCCTTTTGGTGCCAGATTCAGTGTGAGTTCTCTATCATCATTTTGGTGATAGACCCGTCATCCTTTTGGTGTCAGGATTGTGTATGTGTTCCCTATCATCCTTTTGGTGATAGACCCGTCATCCTTTTGGTGTCAGGATTGTGTATGTGTTCTCTATCATCCTTTTGGTGATAGATCTGTCATCCGTTTGGTTTCGGAGGTGTTTTAACTATCATCCTTTTGGTGATAGATTTATCATCCTTTTGGTGCGAAATTATGTGTGTGTGTTCCCTACCATTCTTTTGGTGATAGATTCGTCATCCTTTTGGTGTCAGAGATGTGTGTGTACTATAATCCTTTTGGTGATAGGTCTGTCATCCTTTTGGTGTCAAATTATGCGTGTGTTCTCTATCATCCTTTTGGTGATAGATCCGTCATCCTTTTGGTGTCGGGGATATATGTGTACTATCACCTTTTTGGTGATAGATCTGTCATCCTTTTGGTTTCGAAGGTATGTGTTTGCTATCATCCTTTTGGTGATAGGTTTGTCATCCTTTTGGTGTCAGATATCTGTGTGTGTTCTCTATCATCCTATTGGTGATAGATCCGTCATTCTTTTGGTGTCAGAGGTGTGTTAACTATCATCTTTTTGGTGATAGGTATGTCATCCTTTTGGTGTTAGATTCAATGTGAGTCATTTATCATTCTTTTGATGATAGATCCATCATCCTTTTAGTGTCGGAGGTGTGTTAACTATCATCTTTTTGGTGCGATATTCTGTGTGAGTTCTCTATCATCCTTTTGGTGCTAGATCTGTTATCCTTTTGGTGTCGGAGATATGTTTACTATCAAGCTTTTGGTGATAGACCTGTCATCCTTTTGGTGTCGTAGGTGTGTTAAATATCTTCCTTTTGGTGATAGGTTTGTCATTCTTTTGGTGCTAGATTGTGTGTGTATTTTCTATCATCCTTTTAGTGATAGATCCGTCATCCTTTTGGTGTCGGAGGTATGCTAACTATCATCTATTTTCTGATAGGTTTGTCATCCTTTTGGTTCCAGATTTGCATGTGTTATCTATCATCCTTTTGGTGATAGATCCGTCATCCTTTTGGTGTCGGATGTGTGTTAACTATCATCCTTTTGGTGATAGGTATATCATCCTTTTGGTGCCATATTTGTGTGTGTTTTCTATCATCCTTTTGCTGATAGATCCTTCATCCTTTTGGTGTTGGAGGACTGTTAACTATCATCCTTTTGGTGATAGGTCTGTCATCCTTTTGGTGCCAGATTTGCGTGTGTTCTCTATCATCCTTTTGGTGATGGACCCATCATTCTTTTGGTGTCGAGATTGCGTGCGTGTGTTTTCTATCATCCTTTTGGTGTCGAAATTATGTGCATGTGTTCACTATCATCCTTTTGGTGTCTGATTGCTTCTGTTATCATCCTTTTGGTGATAACGACCTTTTCAAGTTATTCAGTGTCCACTCGAGGGTCGACATTAATTTGTTATCCAACTCCACAGTCATTTTCTTTTCTTTTTTTTTCCGGAAAAATTCAGGGTCTTCTTCATATCTAATCGACTTCTACCTTGAAAGAATGAACACCATAGCAGTTCATCTTACCAGGTTTAAGCCAATTCGATAGGGTCATCTGTCATACCCTAAATTTGTCCTACTTGTGCATAGCTTTCATCTGTACATCCACTTACTGACCGTTTTTCAGAAAATCAAAAAAGTGTGTGGCTGCTGCTCAGGATATCACAATGTTGAATTGAATTGAACTAAGTTTCATTTGAAGATGCCAGGTTTGGGTGTGATTGATTCAAGTGATGTGGTTTGAGCTGTCAATTAGGGTTAAGGTTGAATCAAGTCAATTAGTGTTTGCTTCGAGTTATCAATGCTTCATGGATGAGAATTATATGAGATCAGTTCATTTTTCCAATTAGGGTTTTATGAAAGATCATAAGATCCATATGAAAAGTCATTATCTTCTGATATCGAGGTATACTGTTGGCTGAGCATTTAGTTCATGGTGAAAGATTGGTGTATCTGTACAAGTGGTTGAGTTCAAAATTGTTTCATCTATAGATCTACATGTCATCCAAGTATTGATTCAATTCCTAAGTTCATTTGCCTCAAGATTGTTTTTAAATGAAGAATTCAAGAGGATGAATTTGATTCCAAATGTGGTTCTTAGATTCAGGGCAAGCATGGTGTCAACATGAAGAATTCAAGTTTTAATGGATAGATTGTTAATCAAGGAATTCAAAGTTCACGCATGATTCAAAATTGAAGTGGGGGAGCAAAGCTTAAAATTCAAATTACCATTCTAAAATCCCATTTGTATGTAATACAAAAACTTCACAAAAATAGAAGAGCCTATGACTCAAACTTTTTAGAGCCCATTATCATTCTAAAAATCCAAGAAGGCCTATGACTTGCTTAGTACCCTTTTTGTTGTGAAGCCCATAAACTCATTTCCAAGTCCAAAATTTATATTAAGAAGTACACAAAAAGATTAACAATAGTGTACATGACACGTAGAGCTGGAAATGAGTCGAGTCGAGTCGAACTCACCTCAGCTCGGCTCGACTCGTTAAGAATTGTTCGAATTCGAGTTCGACATGAACTTTTTTTTAAGCTCAAACTCGACTCGTTATAAGTTCACGAACAGTTCGGTTCGACTCGTTAGGTTCATCTCATTAGGTTCAGCTCACATGGTTCACGAACTTAAAAACTATTTTTTTAAATATATATATTTTTTAGTATATTTTACATTTTAAATAAATATATATTTTTAAAATAAAATATTAAAATAAAATAAAAGTTATCATATTGAAATTTAACTTTATTTTCGAAATCTACTAATTCAAAACCTACACAACTTTCAACAGATACATTTGAGAGTCTAATTCAAAAACTACTAAATTGAAGATTAAATTTGTCTAAGATTTGAAGTAAATATTTAAACCTAATCTTAAAGACAGTATAATTCTTTTCATATGTAATCGAGTTGACTCATGAACCTAACGAGTAGAACTATGTATAGTTCAAGTTCAGCTCATTTAGTTAACAAACTTAATTTTTCGCTCATACTCGACTCATTTTGTTCATGAACCTAGTTCAACGATTTAATTGTCGAGTCGAATTCCGAACCATCTTCGAGTTGGTTTGGTTCATTGCCAACCCTAAGACACGAGTCGTATTAATACATACAACAAAACCGACCCTTCAAAACCTTCATATTCCATGAACTTTTTATATAAAAAAACACCATTCTACACTACCATGATACATACACAATGAACCAATTGATGCAGCAGGACACAACATACATAGCTTTTGTGATTCTAAACTCTACACAAGCGGCTAAGCCAAGGTATTTGAAATGCATAACTGATGACTTCCATGACACAGTCTGCACAAGATAGCCGATACACCAGGTCGTATAGTTACTACACGCACCTCACCACAAGTTCTCACCCTGCAAAAAACATCAAAACCGCATCACACAAAACTTGCAGGAAACACACACAAAACGGGCAGCAAAAGATTTTTGATTCCCTCTTTTCCTCTCTACAAATCTCGTTTAGAAAAATACATCACACAAAACCATTAAAACGCAGAGAAAACGCAAAAACGACAAGGATTTTTTCTTCCTCTTTCTCCTATAAATAACAACGCCCAAACCCTCATTTAAAAAAAATGCCGGAAAAACCAAAGGCTCACCATTGCTTCAACTTTCTCCTTCAATAAAAAAACCATTAACAACAGAATCTCACAAATCCCCTTCATCGCCCTCTTCTTCTTCAACCTCACTCAAACAACTATTCAACCCATTCAAAACCCAAAATCAAAACTAATAGAACAAAGATGAAAATAGAAAGAGAAAAATCAAATCGATTGAGACACCAAAACCATGAAAAACCTGAATTAAAGCAGAAGAAGATGATGAAATCGAGACCGTAAGAGCAGAATTGAAGCTGAAGCCTATAAGTTGCGCGAGAAAGACAAAGAAGGTTGAGACGTTTTGGATTTTTTCCCTCTTCCATGTCAGGTCTTCAAACGATGATGAATCTATGGTGATTCTGAGCATACTTTTGATGTTGTTACTCATTCGTTTTGTTCATGACGCGATGATTTCCTCCGAGCGTTGTTGTTTTGATTTTCACCAACGCTGGATTTTTCACCTTGCCTTTCTTCTGTTTATCATGTTTGTTTGATTTTAAAGAGTGAAGTAAAGATGATGCAGGCAACTCATTTTTTATTTTGATCTAATATATATCGTGTTTTTGTATTGCCCGGTTTCCCTTTCATTTTCAACGTCGCTTGAGTGAATCATGTTAGATGGGCTTTTGAGGCCCATTTTTTTTGTTTTGGTAGTTGTTGAAGAATTTAGATGGGCTCACAAGCCCATGATGTTCTTTCCATACCAACACCTTATCTTTACCATATGTTGTTCGCACCCCCTCCCCCTATTTTAAGTTTTTTTATTTTTGTTTTAAAGTTTTACATTAGTTTTTAATATTTTAACATTAAATCTTTTGTGTATTTTTTTTTGGGTGTTCTCAATTAATTTTACTATATTTTTTATCCATTTATCTTTTTGTTTCACCTTGTTTTATTTCGATTCTTGGATCAATGAAGTCTTTATATTCATAAATGTTGATTTATTGAGGTTGTTAACCTTCATTATTTCAAATCTGTATGAATAATCATTGAGATCATTTTCTATACTTTGGGATCGTGATAGGTTACCTTCGATTAATCAACATAAGTTTGTGATTAAGATGAGACTGTCACCTTTTCTTTTCGTGTGGCACGATTACTTTAGAAAATGATCCTCAATATCATTTCTCCATCGTGTTTTTAGCACGAATATCAACTTGCGCGACCTCCTATAGTTTGATCTTCGTCATAGATCGAGCTACGACAGTTTAACGCTATATTTCGACCTGAATCAAAGCAATAACAACTAACAACTAACTTTAATATCCGTCAATATATTCTTGATTTATTTTCAGTTAATATATCTTGATTTTATTATCATTGTTCATATACTTGTTAATATTATCTTGATTATACTATCGTGAATATTATCTTGATTATATTGTTATATAGCTTGTCATATTATTCACATTATCCATATCATATTCATATTGTTCATATCTTGTTCATACTCTTCGAAAACACAATAATAACGACCGAAACCCTAAAAGCCTAAATCGGTGGACTGTGGTTACTTTTCCGAGCAACGGAACTTGGACTGTATACGGAAACCCTAATTTGGAGCTTTTGTCCAACTCTTGCTCGAGGCTTAGTTTAGGACCCCTCGCACAAACACGACTTCCTCTTGGGCTACCTTACAATGAACCCTTTTATTTCGTGCAATCCCATGTAACTTACATGTACCCTCCTCCCATTTTGATGTACGCATTCGTATTTGCTTTGATTGTTGTTTGTTTACTAGGAGCACCCCTAGGGACTAACATACACTAAACCATTTTCGGACTAATTCTCAATTCGTCATCAAGCCATTTTTAAACACCCATTGTAAGTAGATTGCTCGTAAGCATTCTCAATTCTCAATTTTCACCTCTTTTAAACCAAATCCTCGACTCGTCATGGAGCCATTTTCAAATCAACCTCTTTTCAATCTTCATTTCACGCTAATACAATCAAAGCCTTAATCCAACGTCAAGTGGTATTTTATTCAAATTCATAAGTCGAGTGCCTTTTGCATCGTCGTCCATCTCTTTTCAACCAATCTGATTCTATCTTTTTCAAACACTTTCTTAATCAAATTACGAAAGAAGAAGATTCTTGGACTCTAGAATTCCTTGAATCTTCGAATCAATGGTTCTTGAGGTGCACGCTTTGGGTTGTCGTCCATTCACCCTTTCGTCTCAAAACACCTAATCTTTATTCAAACATTTTTCGTAATCAAAATTACGAAAGAAGGAGATTCTTCGAGTCTAGCATTCCTTGAATCTTCGAATGAATGGATCTCGAGGCACGCCCCTTGGGTTTTCATTCATTCAATTCAAAACGCTCAAACTTTTCTCAAAACTTTTTCAATCAACTCCCAGAAGAACTGAGTTCTTGGAATCTCGAATCCCTTGAATTCTTGAGTGACAATTCTTGAGGCACGCCCCGCAAGTTGTTGGTCATTCAATCTTTCGTTTCCAAACCAACTTCAATTTTTATACCCTCTCTTTTCGTGGTCGTATCCATGAACTACGGACGCTCTGATTCTTTATTCTTGTCTGGATAAAGATACGTAGGGCACAACATTGTGATGATCTTGGCGAGTTACCTTTTTCTTTTTCCATCAAGTTCCCGTGCACACTTCCATCTTTCTCCATCATTCCGTTCACAATTCTATCCATCTAATGTTTAGCTCATATCCTTTCTCCTAGTCGAACTACGAGAGCATTGATTTCTCATTCTCGTCTGAATGAGCATATGTAGGCACAAGGGCCTCAATCCTTGGCGAGCACCCTATCCTAAAACCACCTATTTCCCCTTAGCCTCGAATCCTTTTATCTTAATTTTTCACATTTATCATTGAGAATAAAACAAACAAGCTTAGATAACTCTCATAATAAATCAAACTAAGAGGTTCCCGTTGATTACAACGGACGTGAGGGGTGTTAATACCTTCCCCTTGCATAACTGACTCTAGAACCCAGAACATGGTTGCGATGACTGTGTTCTTATCTCTTCTTAAGGGTTTTCTAGATATTTTCCTTTCCCTCTTTTGAGATAAATAAAGGTCGGTGGCAACTCTATCAAACCATATTTTCGCACCTTTCGTGCGAGGGTCGTGTATTCAAATTAGATTTTTCGAGGTGCGACAATAGGGAATGAAAATGCATAACCAAGAGAGCAAGAGATTTAAGACCACTAGATTTTGAAAAGACGATTCATAGAAAATCTTTTGGAAAACCAACAAGTAAGATATACAAGTACAAATAAAAGTAAGAAATGGCAAGAGAGAAAGGCCATAGAGAATCCAAAGAGTCAAGCATCACTACTCTATAGATTCTTCCCAAATAGCTTCATAGCTAGCATACAAATCTTCAGACATGTGATTTTTTAGAGAATCGATGGACCGTTGGGTGTTGATTAATCAAGAAGAAGGTGGAGAGCTCAGAATTGATGAACGGTGTGATGAGATTCAGAGATAGAGTTTATGCTTCAGGTGTGCCAGAACTTAAGAAGAGTATTCTTGAGGAAGGAAATCAAAGTGGTCTAAGTATTCGTCTTAGTATCACAAAGATGTAACAAGACTTGAAAAAGTTATTTTGGTGGCCCGGTATGAAGAAAGAAGTTGTCAATTTTGTTTATGCTCAGTTGACGTACCATAAGTCAAAGATTGAACATCAGAAGTCGTTAGATATAATACAACCGTTGAGTATTCCAAAATAGGATGGGACAACATTTCTATGGATTTTGTTTCAGGTTTTCTGAAGACTACTGAGGGCAATGATTTTATTTTGGTGATAGTGGATAAATTGACTAAATCAACTCAGTTCCTACTGATGAAGATTAATCACTCCTTGCAGAGGTTAGTCGAGTTGTATGTTGAAGAGATTGTGAGACTGCAAGACAATACCTTCGAGTATTATGTCAGATATGGATCTGAGGATTACATCAAAGTTATGTGAGAGTTTGCAGAAGGCTTTGGGTACAAATTTGAAATTGAGTTCTACTTATCATCCCTAGATGGATAGTCAAGCAGAAAATACTATTCATTCTTTGGGGGATCTGCTAAGGGCTTGTGTGCTAGAACAAGGTGGTACTTGGGAGAGCTTCTCTTCGTTGATTGGGTTTACCTACAATAACATTTTTCACTTTAGCATTAGAATGGAACCGTATGAGGTATTGTATAGTAGGAGGTGTAAGACTGATTGTGTTAGTGTGAGTGAGGCGAGAGTGTTGTACTCGGATCTGAAATTATTTAGCAGACCAATGAGAGGATCAATATGACCCGAGAGAAGATGAAATCGTCACACAGTTGTCAGAAACGTTACCACCACAAAAGGAGGAAGGATCTTGATTTTGAAGAAGGTGATCATGTTTTTCTAAGAATTACTCCAATGACGGGTGTTGGTCGTCGTGCTCTAAAGTTTAAGAAGCTTACTCCCCACTTCATTGGACCATATCCGATTATTTAAAGGATTGGATTTGTTGCCTACTGTATGGCTCTACCCCCATCCGTCTCGAACCTGCATGATGTTTTCCATGTGTCACAACTCCAAAAATTTGTTCATGATCATTCTCACGTAATTCAGATGGATGATGTGCATGTTCGGAAAAATTTAACTGTTGAAGCATTCCCGGTTCGGGTTGAGTATAGAGAAGTGAAGCAGCTTTGTGGTAAGGAGATTTTTCTTGTGAAGTTTGTTTGGGGAGAACCTGCTGGAGGTAGTATGAATTTGAAGCAGGAGAGTCGAATGAGGGAATCTTATCCGAAATTATTTTTTGTCAGGTAATTTTCGAGTACAAAAATCTTTTTAAGTGGAAGAGAGTTGTAACACCCCTATTTTATTGTAATATTTTAGTAAATAATAGGATATTTATTTGTTACATGAGGTATGGTTTATTTTAATTAATTGTGTTTTTTTAAAGATTTGGGTGTTATAAGGGTATTTTGGTAATTTAATAATTACTGATATGATTACGTTGAGAACCTGGGATTTAAAAATTAAGATTTATTGAATTATTAGTTAATTTTAAGATATTTAGTAATTATTACATTAATTAGAGTTTTTGGATTTAATTATTGATTTTAATTAAATAATTATTTAATTGAAATCTTTTAGAATAATCATTTCAAGGAATTATAATTATTATTTTTTAAGTTGGAATAATTTTTTTAATGGGATAATTTTTGAAAATAAAAAAATTATTTATTTTAACTTAAAGGTATTATGGGAGTTGAAATATTCAAATGCAAATTGAGACTATAAATTTTTAAGTTAGTGTGCTACCTAGGACAAAACAGGAAAAATTGCACAATTGGTGAAATGGTGCATTTGAGAGCGAGAAATGGAAATTTGGAAAAGGTGCAGTATAAACAAAAACACTTGTGAGAAAAAGTCTCGATTCAGGTAAGGGAGAGAATTGCTTACTGTAAGGTGACATTTAGGCAGCAAGATAATGATGGTTTCCTTACACTCTCATCAGTGCCAAGGGATTTTCAGCCTAATAATCCTATGTGTTTTTATATTATGTGTTTTCTTGTGTGTTCTATATAGTATTACTATGTTTTTTTTTTGTATATTTTATATTTTAGCCAAATGCGGTTTTCCTTAAGTTTTTAGCTTTAACCTACAATAATATCTCAATACTATTTATATATATATATATATATATATATATATATATATATATATATATATATATATATATATATATATATATATATATATATATATATATATATATATATATATATATATATATATATATATATATATATATATATATATATATATATATATATATATATATATATATATATATATATATATATATATATATATATATATATATATATATATATATATATATATATATATATAATGATTGTGAAATTGGTATTTCGTAAGAAAATAATTTTTTAAAAAAATAACTTTTTCCTAAGAAAAATTATATATATATATATATATATATATATATATATATATATATATATATATATATATATATATATATATATATATATATATATATATATATACATATATATATATATATATATATATATATATATATATATATATATATATATATATATATATATATATATATATATATATATATATATATATATATATATATATATATATATATATATATATATATATATATATATATATATATATATATATATATATATATATACACACACACAAACACATATATTTGTGTGTGTGTAGGTATATGTATATTATTTTAAAAATTAATATTATTAATATTGAGTTAATAATTTTTTTGATAATGTCGAGTTAATTATTATTAAGGTAATTATTTAATTTAAAAATTAACATTGAGTTAAAAATTATTATTAATATTGAGTTAATGATTACTTAGATAAATTAAGATAAAAAATTAATTATTATTATTGAGTTAAACCATCAACCCCTATAAATACAGTAGAATTATCACTCGTGAAGCTTATCCTTTGAGACCCTTTCGAACCTTTTAGAGTAATTTGGGTGTTTTAGTGTTGTTTTGACCTATAGAATAATATAACAAATTTGTTGAGGTGTGTTGGAATTTTGGGTGATTATAAGTATTAAAAGTAATTATTTTGTCATGATTAGTCTCGTGGAACTATATTGGTGGCCTTTTATTAGCAATGTATGGTTCGTATATGGAACTACTTTTTGGTGAATAATATTATAAATAATTTTTGGCAGATAACGTTAAAACTTTTCTTTGGATGAAATGCATGTTTTGCTTGTTCATACTATCATGCATTCATATACATTGGAGTTAGGTGGGACTTCGGTCCATTTTCATTGTCTTATAGAGCAGTGATACGGTTCAAAAGTTATGGTTGAAACAAGTGTTGGTTTGCTGTCATGTTCGCTAGGCGAAAAAGAAGTTCTAAAAAGCGTGGAAAACACTGTTTTGGAAGTAGCTAAGGCAATCTAAGTTCATTGGGCGAACGAGACTTCGCTAGGCGAACACAAAAACCCATTTTTGTCTATTTAAGTGATTTTTCAACATTTTTAGGTTATGTTGTTGGGAACTTTTTACCCCAACTTCATCAAACACATTTTTGAGTAGATTTATCTTAAAAACAACACATGGAGTGTATATCTTGATGATCCGGAATCGAATCCACTTCAATCGGAGTTCACAAACCATGAGATTTGTGCTCTTCTTCCTTCCCCTCTATGTATTTTTTATTTGTTTGAATTTTGTATGTAAGTTTATCTTGATTGTATGTATATTTATGGATCTTTGTATAAAATCTCTTTTACAACTCTTTATCGATGGTTATCTTTGATTTTTTACTTAACGGGTTTTGATTGCTATAGACATATACGGTTCGAACTCGACCTAAGATGAACACCTGTTAGATTCTAAACTCTAGACATAGATTTGGGTCTAATATTCACGTGGTTATCATTTCTTAATGCTCCGTGTTGTCGAGTTGCGTGAGACATCACCGATGAGACGATACGGTTGATCTCTCAACTTTGTGTTAGACATAACCTCTGCTGTGAGTGATACGTGATGATATTGACGAGTGATTTAGGTTGCGTGCATTTGATCCATATATTTTTGAGCACATGATGGGTAGAATGAAATTCAACTCCTGATGAGTTTTCTCATTTCTTAAGAATGTATTTATTTTCTTGTTTTATGTTTTTTATTTTGCACTTTTAATTCAAACAATTTAAACCCAAGCTTAGAGACGTAGATATTGTCGAACGACATTCTTTCCCTTGCACAGATCCCTGTGGAGATGATATAAATCTCGTAGGGAATTTATCAAAAATAAAATTTTTGCTTGCCGCTTTACCTCTCCAACAAAATGGCGCCGTTGTCGGGGATTGGTTTTGATATTGAATTGCATTGCAATAATTTCTAGGTTTTTAGGCTTTCTATATACTTGTTTATAGTTGTTTAGCATAAATGATTGTATATAGGTGTTGTCTGTAACACCCATTTCTACCCCACGAAAATCAAGGGAAAAATAACACAGATTTCAGAGTAAAATATTAAATTTCATAAAAAGCCACAAAAAGGGCGTACGTTTCTCAATGTCTCAAAATAAGTTTATGCTCCGTAACACACGGGTTTTCTCAAAATACATCAATTTGCACAAAGCAGCGGAACTCAAAAGGCATATCAAAAGTTTTCCTTATACGGAAAGATAATCAAATAACTTAAGTAAAACATAAACCCAACCTGATGTTATGCTATCAGAGCAAGACCCTCTAAGTTAACCAAAGGCTAACAACTCGAAACTTCAAAAGTCCTCAACGACGTCCACGGCTAAACCTGGTCATCTGCATGTTACCCACATGGAGGTAACATTCAAACAGCCAGGGTGAGTAAAACAATTCATAATAATTAATGTATAACAATTAATGCATAAACGGTGTCATATTCATATTCTTCAATAGGCCTCGAAGGCCACAACGTCATAATTTATACACAAAGGCTCATAAATTCAAATGCAACATAGACTCAATGCATGTGGTACCAATCATCACAGCTCGATGGACACTGGGCCATCAACCCTTCATAGATCCCCATCGATAGGATCGATTCTACTAGAGAACCGGAGCACATCAAAATACTTCACATCCGCACAGTGGGATTGAAGCCAAAGTAGTCGAGGTCCTGGACCGATGTCCGGATGCACATAAATGCATGATGCACACGTCACAAATCATCCTCATAATAACATCATAGGTGCATCATCATCATCATATCCATCATCATCAAACGTCATAGCTCATCATATTCATCAAACGTCATAACTCATCCACATAGTCATCATCATCACATAAATCGTCATATTTCACATAACTCATCATAATAATCATCGTCATCACATAAATCATCATATCTCATGTTATCACATAATTCATCGTAATAATCATCATCATCACATAATTTATTATATCTCTTGTTATCACATAATTCATGATAATAATAATCATCATCACCTAATTCATCATATATCTTGTTATCACATAATTCATCATAATAATCATCATCATCACATAATTCATCATATCTCTTGTTATCACATAATTCATCATAATAATCACGTACCAATCACATATTAGCTCATAGTCATCCTCATGTTAATCCATCATATTATCACATATTATCACATATTAATTCATAATACTACCCCATATTATCTCATATTAATTCGTAATATTATCCCATATTATCACATATTAATTCATCAAATTATACTCGCAGTAATCCTCACACTATAGCCTATCAATCGCACAATTCCTCATTGTCATACTCATGTTAACTTATCTCAGAAATCCCATAATCAAACATCAAGGCATCCCTATAAACGCTCAAATTTCGCGAACTCTACTACGTTCGCTGGCTTGCTCGCTAGGCGAGTCGGGCATGAGTCTTCGCTGGCATGCTCGCTAGTCTAGTCTGCGGCGAGTCTTCGCTGACATGCTCGCTAGGAGAACAGTGCAATGACAGCAAAAACCTGTTACAACCAGAACTGATTTTTACCCAAATACTCATATGATTCACTTACCTAATGTCCCTAAAACATCTCTAAATCATCCCTAAGGTCATATGGCGATAAAGGCACAAAACCTACGATTTATTAGGCCAATCCCGTAACATATTCAGTCCTAAAACACTATTTCCCGACGATTAACCAAGGCATCATAATTTCCCATATCAAATCCCTTCAGGGTCAGACTTATAACATTGCAAGGCTTTGGCCACAAAGGCCTAAGGCTTCCTAATTCTCATATCAATATCCAGTATACATACCATTAGCCATCATCTCAGAATCTTATCACCAATTTCCCTAATTCCTCAATTAATTCACGGTTAGATTTACACTTACAAGTTTAGGCCAAAGATCATTATTTCCCATCTCTACCCTTAGAATCCTTACGGTTACCACCTCCATGATAGATCTAGGCCACGAAGGCCATAGATCACTTGTTCTCATAACCTTCTAATCTTCTCACGGTCAAAATCTCAATGATAGATTTTGGCCAAAAAGGTCAAAATTCATTTATCCCATAATTCTCCCTAAAACCCCCAAACCAACCATAAACACATCGAAAGGCATACATAGAAAATCATGAACAACGATATTCCCCATACCTTAGTCGATTCGCAGCTTTCAGAATTAGTTTTGGGATCTTCTGCCTCCAACCTTTCCTTCAGAGCTCTGGCCACCAAACTTTCACGGTTAACACAAATGAATTCTAATTTCCCTTCAGAATTCAATTTTGCCAACCTAGTCTTGGGCCTCACAAATTAGGCTTTTCCCTCATTACCCTTACTAACTCCTCCAAATGCCCAAATTACCCTTATTCCTCTTATATTTATTTCACTTCATAATAATATTAATAAATCCATATTACATACTATTATTCCAAAATAAATACTCCACAAAGCATAATTCCTCAATAATTCACAAAGCCACCGAAAAACACCAAAATCGAATATTTTCAATTAAATTAATTAATCAAATATTCCAATTAAAATTTGGGGTGTTACAACTCTCCCCCACTTAAAATAATTTTCGTCCTCGAAAATTGCCTCAAGAAAACAAATTCGGGCACGACTCCGTCAACTGATCTCCACACTCCCAAATCCAACTTCCTCTAGTTGGTCCTCCCAAAACTACATTTACTAAGGCAATTTCTTTACCTCAAAGTTGCTTCTCATTCACTAATCCGAACTAGCAATGCCTCAGTAGTCAAATTATCTCCCACTTGTACATCGTCCATCGGAATCAATGTACTTCCTCAGTAGAGACACATGAAACACATCATGCAATTTCACAAGCGACAGCGATAAAATAGTCTAACATGGTATTTCTCCCACGTTTCAGTTGCGCTACTCTGATACATACCAATAAAGCACGGTGTGAGCTTCCGAGACTTTAAAGCTCAACCAACACCAGTTACCGACGTAACTCTCAAAACCCATCTTTTCTCGGATCCTCTTGATCGTTTCAGTCGTCGCTTGCACAATCTCAGGTCCGAGCACATCACTCTCGCCTGACTCATATCAACACAAAGGAGTCCTATACCTCCTACCATACAAATCCTCATACGATGCCATTTCGATACTAGAATGATATAACTGTTATTGTAGGTAACCTTAACCAACGGTAACTAACTATCCCCCGATCCACCTTGATCCAACCCATAAGCTCTCAACAAATCCTCTAAAGACTGGTTAGTTCTCTCTGTCTGTCCATCCGTCCACGGATAATAGGCAGAGCTCAACTTTAACATGGTACCCAAAGCGTCTGCAAACTCTCCCAAAATCTCAATGCAAATCTCAGATTTCTATCAGAAACGATATTTGACGGTATTTCATACGACTTCACAACTTCCTCAGTATACATATCAGCTAGCTTCAACATAGAATAGTTAATCCTCGTCGGTATAAAATGAGCTGCTCTAGTCAATCTATCCAAAATCACCCAAATTGAATCATATCCCTCTCACAGTCTTCGATAAACCCGACACAAAATCCACGGAAATACTATTCCAATTCCAATCTGGAATATTCAACAGTTGCATCAGACCCAACAGTCTCTGATGTTCAATCTTCGACTATCGACAAGTCTAACCAGCATATACATCCTTAACCACTTCTCTCTTCATCTATGGTCACCAAAACAATTTCCTCAAATTTGGTCACATCTTCATAGCACCAGGATGGATACTCAATCTACCTTAATGTCCTTCTTCAAGAATACTCTTATTCCACTCACAAAATCTAGGACACAAACTCTATCACGACATCTCATGATACCATTTCCATTAATCCGAAAATCAGCTTTTCGACCTTAATTCATCAAATTCAACCAACCTACCAACTCAAACCAGATTTTTGACCTTCTCTGATCTCTTGGAGAATACCATTAGTCAGCTTTAACATACCCAATTTCACACTTCTAGGAGTCTCTTCACAAACCAAACTCATATCACAAAATTGCTCAATCAGTTCTAACTCTTTTACCATCGTCATCGGTATATGCAAAGAATTCCAAATCTATACATCGGCTACCACGTATGCTTTACCCGGATGGTAATTCAACCCAAAGCCATCCTCCTTCTGAAGCCCCATGCCAATCAGGCACTCAATTTGTGAGTTATGGCGGAAACACGAGCCACACTTTCTGCACTTACTACAAAATCCAAACATGGTCCATAAATAAATAACTTAATTCCAAGCCACTACTTCATCATATAGATCATTGAAATAACTTTCCAACGCTTCGAACCGTGCGTCATTCCGAGTTACGGTTCTCCCGTTACGACAAAAATATGAAAACATCATTCTTCTGCCCTGGGACATTTTCGCCAGACGAACATAGAGGCGAGCGGCCAATTTCTCCTGGAGCTATTCGCTAGGCGAAGGATATTGCTCGCCTAGCGAACCTGACAGTCCAAAATTCTATTTTCGGCCGTTACATGACTTCTGGGTGTCCGATTTCGATTCCGTAAAAAGCTGTGATCTCGGAATTTGACGTACAACAACAATTTCACACTAAGGAGGTCATTCAAAACATCTTCAACTTGGAAATATTTAAAGGCCTAATCATACCAATATTGTATTCCACATCTGACTTTCTCTAATAATCACCAGAAGTCACTGTCCACCTTTAATATACTCGACCTCACAATCTGTTTCCTTAACACACACACACATACACACACACACACACACACACACACACCAGACACAAGTCTCCAAACTACTCAATCAGTTTAATTCCTTGACCATCCAAACAAACATATAGTATGTAGCTCTCAATCTCAGACTAGTTTCCATACTAAGTCGATCACAACTCCACATCACGTCCTGGTTGTATATCACCATCTTGTCAGGATAACTTCCAGACAACCACAATTAATCGGCAAACCACCAACTTCCCCACTTTCATTAACACTCCAAATTCCCATCAAAATTAAACATCTCAACACCGCCATGGGCCAACTCATCAAAACAATTCGTAAGCACTTAGCCTAACTCAAACAATTCTCTGCACCCGCCATCTAAGCTTGCAAGACACGTCTATCCCATCCAACATGACCCCGTCTACTATCAACAAGAGATTAAGGGTGATCAGTTACTCAATTTGTCAATAGACAGCCAAAAATCATGATGGGGTACAAACCATCTTTACCAAACTATGGGAGCATTCATCGACACACTGAGCCACCACTCTACACTCGCATCATCCTGGAGAAACACAAGCTTCTCCCCCACTTAGTTCATTCCCACTTCTGCAGGCAAAGGTTAGACAACAAACATGTACCGAAAGTGTTTTCACACACATGTCACATACAAGGGAACAACCAACATTAGACAACTTGGCCGGACGGACCAACCTGCTCTGATACCCCTAATGTAACACCCGTTTCTACCCCACGAATATAAAGGGAAAAATAACACAGATTTCAGAGTAAAATATTAAATTTCATAAAAAGCCACAAAAGGGCGTACATTTCTCAATGTCTCAAAATAAGTCAATGCTCCATAACACACGGGTTTTCTCAAAATACATCAATTTGCACAAAGCAGCGGAACTCAAAAGGCATATCCAAAGTTTTCCTTATACGGAAAGATAATCAAATAACTTAAGTAAAACATAAACCCAACCCGATGTTACGCTATCAGAGCAAGACCCTCTAAGTTAACCAAAGGCTAACAACTCGAAACTTCAAAGGTCCTCAACGGCGTCCACGGCTAAACCTGGTCATCTGCATGTTACCCACGTGGAGGTAACATTCAAACAGGCAGGGTGAGTAAAACAATTCATAATAATCAAAGTATAACAATTAATGCATAAACAACGTCATATTCATATTCTTCAATAGGCCTCGAAGGCCACAACATCATAATTTATACACAAAGGCTCATAAATGCAAATACAACATAGACTCAATGCATGTGGTAACAATCATCACAACTCAATGGACACTGGGCCATCAACCCTCCATAGATCCCCATCGATAGGATCGATTCTACTAGAGAACCGGAGCACATCAAAATATTTCCCACCCACACAGTGAGATTGAAGCCAAAGTAGTCGAGGTCCTGGACCGAAGTCTGGATGCACATGAATGCATGATGCACACGTTACAAATCATCCTCATAATAACATCATAGGTGCATCATCATTCATCATATTCATCATCATCAAACGTCATAGCTCATCATATTCATCAAACGTCATAACTCATCCACATAGTCATCATCATCACATAAATCGTCATATTTCACATAACTCATCATAATAATCATCGTCATCACATAAATATCATATCTCATGTTATCACATAATTCTTCGTAATCATCATCATCATCACATAATTTATCATATCTCTTGATATCACATAATTCATCATAATAATCATCATCATCATCACATAATTCATCATATCTCTTGTTATCACATAATTCATCATAATAATCATCATCATTAAATAATTCATCATATCTCTTGTTATCACATAATTCATCATAATAATCACGTACCAATCACATATTAGCTCATAGTCATCCTCATGTTAACTCATCATATTATCACATATTATCACATATTAATTCATAATACTACCCCATATTATCTCATATTAATTCATAATATTATCCCATATTATTACATATTAATTCATCAAATTATACTCGCGGTAATCCTCACACTATAGCCTATCAATCACACAATTCCTCACTGTCATACTCATGTTAACTCATCTCAGAAATCACATAATCAAACATCAAGGCATCGCTGCAAACGTTCAAATTTCGCGAACTCTGCTACGTTTGTTGGATTGCTCGCTAGGCGAGTCGGGCGCGAGTCTTCACTGGCATCCTCGCTAGGCGATCAGTGCGATGACAGCAAAAACCTGTTACGACCAGAACTGATTTTCACCCAAATACTCATACGATTCACTTACCCAATGTTCCCAAAACATCTCTAAATCATCCCTAAGGTCATACGGCGATAAAGGCACAAAACCTACGGTTTATTAGGCCAATCCCGTAACATATTCAGTCCTAAAACACTATTTCCCTACGATTAACCAAGGCATCATAATTTCCCATATCAATCCCTTCAGGGTCAAACTTATAACATTGCAAGGCTTTGGCCACAAAGGCCTAAGGTTTCCTAATTCTCATATCAATATCCAGTGATACATACCATTAGCCATCATCTCAGAATCTTATCATCAATTTCCCTAATTCCTGAATTAATTCACGGTTAGATTTACACTTACAGGTTTAGGCCAGCGAAGGCCAAAGATCATTATTTTTTATCTCTACCCTTAGAATCCTTACGGTTACCACCTCCATGATATATCTAGGCCACGAAGGCCATATATCACTTATTCTCATAACCTTCTAATCTTCTCACGGTCAAAATCTCAATGATAGATTTTGGCCACAAAGGCCAAAATCCCTTTTTCCCATAATTCTCCCTAAAACCCCCAAACCCACCATAAACACATCGAAAGTTCTACATAGAAAATCATGAACAGCGATACTCCCCATACCTTAGTCGATTTGCAACTTTCACGATTAACTTTGTGATCTTCTGCCTCCAACCTTTCCTTTAGAACTCTGGCCACCAAACTTTCACGGTTAACACAAATGAAATCTAATTTCCCTTAAGAACTCAATTTTGCCAACCTAGTCTTGGGCCTCACAAATTGGGCTTTTCCCTCATTACCCTTACTAACTCCTCCAAATGCCCAAATTACCCTTACTCCTCTTATATTTATTTTAATTCATAATAATATTAATAAATCCATATTACATACTATTATTCCAAAATAAATACTCCACAAAGCATAGTTCCTCAATAATTCACAAAGCCACCGAAAAACACCGAAATCGAATATTCTCAATTAAATCAATTAATCAAATATTCCAATTAGAATTTGGGGTGTTACATTGTCCATCATGTTTGTGTATATGTTTGTGCATATTTTTGTTTTTGGTTTATGTTTGCTCAAGTGTTGCAGGTTTTATTTGGTATCTACCGCTTAACGAAGCAACATGGAGGAGCTTGTACGTAAATAAGGCATCGAGCTAACGATGTGAAACAAGCGCTTGTTAGGAGGCAACTTAGTGGTTTTTGAGTTTGTATAACTTTATGTTTATTTAGTTTGATTCAATTTTGTTAAGTTGTTAGAAAAATTTTGTATTTTCTCTCAAGTTTTGTTTTGAATTAGCTTGAGGATGCATTTTGTGATTGTTCAAGTTTGATTGTTTCAACAAGAAACTATTATGGTGAAAGAGTGTTATAATAAACCGCAAGTAGAAAAACCTAAATTTTTGAGTTACTGTCATGTTCACCCTGAATTTGTTGTGCAAACCTGGGGCGAATGATTTCGCTAGGCGAATAATTGTTTGCACTACGAACATGAAATATTCTGGAATGGTGAAAAGTTTAAAGGAGTTAGATGGCTAAGGTTTGTGTCTATTTCTTTTCTAGAACATCACATGATTATGAGACTTTTCATTTGTACAGTTTTCATGTCATTCATTCTTTTGCCATACTTGTTCAGTTTTGAATTACTTTAGAATTAAACCCTTTTTGTAAGGAGCTTTCTTTTGTTTACTATATGTAGAGACCAACATTCTTGTTTAACTCAGTTTTATTATGTTTAATCTTGTATTTGTGTTGATTTATATGATAACACTAAAATGATCAAATCATTTTGTTTGATTTTGAGCATAACCAATTGACCAAATAGTCAATCTACCTTGTGTATGAGTGAGAATTTTCTTACCCCCTTTGAGCCTTTGTTAGAATCTATGTTGGTGTTAAGTTCATTTTTGTATGGATTCTAATACTTTTTCTTAAACTATAACCATGACTTAGTATTTGAGTTTTTTTACCCTTTCCTGATAAGTTTGGGAGCATTCATGTCACTATGTGCGATTGTATTCAAGTTGAAGAGAAGAGGTTGGTTGCTAAGAAGTTGAGAAAAAGAAAACGTTTAAAAAAGAAAGAAAAGAAAAAATTGAAAAAGAAAAAAAAGAATAATGTTGTGCTAATAAGTTGTGTGGAATGGTGTAACAATTTGGAAAAGAGAAAAAGGTAATTGGAATTTGTGAGTGCTTGAGATTGTGAACAATGACCATTCTCATTTGATTAGGCAAGTTTTTATTTCTTTTACCTTGAGAAAAACAATTGTTTGCTACCCAAGCCACATTACAACCCTTAAAGCCCTTGTGATTTTTGTTTTTATACTGTTCAATATGAGTTTTTTCTTGATGAATGCATATTTTAACTTTTTGTTAGCTTGATTGTTGGGTGAGAGTTAAGCCCCTCGTTTTTTTTTTTAATTTATTTCATCTGCCAATCAAGTGTGTGCTAGGTGTGATTCATTTTTGAACATTGTATTGTCTTAGAATTTTTTACATGTGTTTTGTATTTAGGAGTTGTTTCATTTTCATATTATCTTTGTAGTTTAGTGGTAAGCATTGCTTTGCATGTAGTTTTGGTATTTGTACCATACATATGTTTTTCGTTTGTAAAAACTTGTTGAGCATGATTTCTTGATTATTGCTTTTGTTTCTTCAAGTTGATTGATTCTTGTTTAAGGATAAACAAGTTTAAGTTGGGGAGAGTTGATAAGTGCTAAAATGTACTGATATTGAGTGTAAATGACTGGCACTTATTGGCTTAATTCAATCAATAAATCTCAACTTGTGCGCATATGATGTATAGTTTACATTATAATGTATATATTGCGTATCATGTAAATATCATTTAGTTTAATTATTTTTCTCTCATTTTTGTATGTATACAAGCAACGATATTTTGTCATTGTTTTATAGATCATTGAATAAGCTTTCCAACGCTTCCGACCGCGCGTAAAACAGAGTTACGGTTCAAAAGTTATGGTCGAAACAAGTGCTAGTTTGCTGTCATGTTCGATAGGCAAAGAGAAAGTTCTAAAAGCGTGGAAAACACTGTTTTGGCAGTAGCTAAGGCGACATACGTTTGCTAGGAGAACACGGAAACCCATTTTTGCCTATTTAAGTGATTTGTTTTAGCATTTTTTAGGTTATGTTGTTGGGAACATTTTACCCAACTTCATCAAACACATTCTTGAGTAAATTTAGCTTAGAAACAACACATGGAGTGTATATCTTGACGATCCGGAGTCGAAGCCACTTCAATCGGAGTTGACAAACTGTGAGGTTTATGTTCTTCTTCCTTCCTCTCTATGTATTTTTCATTTGTTGGGGTTTTGTATGTAAGTTTATCTTAATTGTATGTATATTTATAAATCTTTGAATAAAATCTCTTTTACAACTCTTTATCGATGTTTATCTTGGATTTTTTACTTAACGGGTTTGGATTGCTATAGACATATACGGTTCAAACTCGACCTAAGATGAACACCTGTTAGATTCTAAACTCCAGACATAGATTTAGGTTTAATATTCACGTGGGTATCATTTCTTAATGCTCTGTGTTGTTGAGTTGCGTGAGACATCACCGATGAGACGATACAGTTGATCTCTCGACTTTTTGTTAGACATAACCTCTGTTGTGAGTGATATGTGATGATATTGACGAGTGATATAGGTTTCGTGCGTTTGATCCATATATTTTTTAGTACATGATGGGTAGAACGAAATACAGGTCCTGACGAGTTTTCTCATTTCTTAAGAATGTCTTTATTGTTTTATGTTTTTCCTTTTGTACTTTTATTCAAACCATTTAAACTCAAGCTTAGACACGTAGAGCTTGTCGAACGACATTCTTTCCCTCGCACCGATCCCTGTAGATACGATATAAATCCCAGAGGGAATTCTTCCGAAAATAAAATATTTGCTTGCCGCTTAACCGCTTCAGCACTAGTTTTCTCTATTTAGTCGAATAAATGCTTTGGTCTTTAACATCAGGGATTTGGGCACCTGTGATTTTATTTTATGAGTTGTAACTCTCTTTTATGGAGTTTTTAAGAAATTATTTTATTCAGACTCATGACGTGTTTTCAATTATCTTCTATTGTGACTTAATTAATTGCATGTTTATGTACGAGAGTAATTGGTGAAGTAACATAAAATGTATGATTTTATCTTTAAAATTAAAGTATGGGGTTTAGAGCGTTACATAGTGTCGCTTGCGCGAAAATAAGGTGCCGGCAAAACAGAAGAGTCGCCACCTTTCGTTATTTATCCCTCAGAGCGGGAAAGGAAACGATCGGAAAAACCTGACGAATAAGGGTAAGACAAAGTCATCGCAACCATTGTCTGGGTTCGGGAGTCGGTTACGCAAGGGGAAGGTATTAGCACCCCTCACGTCCGTCGTACTCGACGGGATCCTCGCTTGTTTGTTTACTTGGACGGGTTGGTTATAATCTATCTACCTATCAAGGCTGGCTGAAAAAGAAAAGAAAAATGACTCGGCAAAGCGTCACACTTTATGCCTACGTATTCTCATCAGAGAATGAGAAATCAGAGTCAACGTAGTTCGGCTAACTACGGGGGAAGATGGGGAAGATTGCTCGCTAGGATATCGCATCCTATGCCTACGTACTTTCATCTGGTATGAAAGATCAGAGCAAACGTAGTTCGGGAAACTACGGGTTATCTCCTAAAAGAAGTGTTTTTTATTGTGTTTGCGATTTCAACCGCACTAGAGACTATGACCTGAGAATGAATGCGTCGCATGTCACCCAAAGGGTACCATACTAAACAATCCAGACTGTGGAAAAGAAACTCTCCCACAACCCTTTCTCAGATAGCTTAAGGCTCGTAACGTACGAAAGAAATCATTCATGATTACTGTATCTTAAACTGCTTCGAGATGAGAAGAGAACAGGCCCAACTAGGAGGGAGACTATCAAGTCCTACTATTATCATGCCATGGATTCATCCTATGGTTGAGGTTTGAACAGGGAACTCCTAGATGTTGTCATGCATAGGTTTCAACCTAAAAGTCTATCATCAAATCCTCATCAGAGGAAATGAGAGTCCTAAGGGATCATGTCAATGATACACCAAAACAGACAAAAGCATCAGCTTTAACAGTAAAATGCATGCAATGCAAGTGAGGGAGGAAATGTGTGTGGGGCTTCAGCCTCCACAAGCTCGTCTCGACCTCAAGCCAGTCATGAAATAACAGTAATCATACTGAAAATAAACAACATGCTATCAAGCAAAAACAGTAAATTGTAATCATACAGACAGAAAATGAAATCATGCTATCAAGCAAAATAAACACATGGGCAAGGGAGCTGGGCTCTACCGAATACCCGCAAGCAAAGCCAAGCAATAACAATACAATCAGATGCACTCATGCTCTTAGACTGAACTTATTCTAAATGGGCTTAGTCTAATGCAACAGACAAATCAGACAAAACACACAATACATCAAAGAAAACAGAAGAAAGCCTCAGCTCCTCCAGCAGCAACCCAGTCTTCAGACTTCAGAGATCACTTGCCTTCCAGGTATCAACCCTACAACATGAGTATCAACTCATCTTCTCCCTTGAGCTTCAGCTCCTTTGATCAGCTCTACCTTCAGGCTTCACTATCTTCAGGGATCTTCAGGAATCAACTTGATCTTCACAAAGTCTTCAGACTTCAATAATCTTCAAGGAATCATCCTCTTCAAAGCTTCAGCTTCTATCTTCAATGGCTCAAATGCTCCAGCAAACAAGATTCAGTCAACAAGATGAGGTGAGGATGTTACAGTGCTCACTGACTTCCAAAGGATGCCATTGAGAACTTAACATCAAAGGAAAGGCTCTCTCAAAGTTCTACCTTATAGGGCAAGGTCACTAATCCCTCCAAAGGAGAGAGGTGAATACCCTTAAGGGACTCTATGTCACAGAGAAGAAAGGAGGTAAACAAGACACTCCTTGTTTATTGAACAAAATATTCTATCTAGGGCTTTGCCTATGCACCTATCAACCTATAAACAAAACAACAAAAGCTATGCTAAACTCCTCTGCAAGGTCTTCAAAGCTTCCATGATGATCCACAAGGTCTTCAACTCAATCTTCAAAGCTCACACACTCAACAGAGAAGGAAAGAAAACACAACAATACAACTTATGCCTTTAAGCAACACACATACTATCCATACATTCAAAAATCAATGAAAAATACTAAAACATCATGCAATATTCTAGTAAAATTCTAGGGGATTCTATACATACTTACCCTTAACCCATATATTCCCCATACACTAATTTGTCCTAAAAACCCCAAAAATAAAATGTTGAAGTTCAAGTATACTACTTAAAACCCTAATTAGAGCACCTAAATGTCTAACAATCAAACTACATCAAATTTAATTTCTAAAATCAAGGGATAAATCCTACATGAAACTAGGGTTCAATATCTAATCACACCAAAAAGAATGAATTAACAAACCTAAGGGAAGATCCTAAAACAATTCTTGCAAGATAAGGTATCAACCAAAAGAAAATAATTGTCCTATTTAAAAGAAAATACCACCAAAAAATTCCACATTAAAAATAAAATTTCATTTTTATTTTTATATATTTCTACACAAAATTATCTAAACCTAGAAAAAAGAATGAGTAAAAAATCATCATTTATCAATTTTTAATGAATTTTATAAGATGGCAAAAAATATAAAACAAATAAAAATAATATAAAAGGGAGGGGGTGGCAATAGAAGGGATAAGCAGTTCATTTTATTGGGCTGAATCAAAGGGGGGGTGCGCGTAGCACATTGGACCCATCTAGCCCAGAATCAGTCACTAAACCAAACGACTGCGTTTGGCTAAGTGATACGCTGCGTTTCGCCAGCTTCAGACTTCCCTCCATTTTGAATTCAAACCAAGGCCGTTGGATTATGAGAATAAGTCAAGGATCTGGACCCATCTGACGGCTGGAGTTCATCTTCTCCAAACAAACCCTAGGGTTTTCAGAAAACCCTAATTTCGAACCAGAACTTCCACTCGATCGTTCTCCCTGATGGCTGGGTGAAATCAAGAAATTCCAAAAGCAATCTTGCTCTACTAATTACCCTGAACACAATGATATCAATATTTGCCCATGAAACCTCTTGGATCGCTCTAACAGAAAGCACGAAGGTTGGGGTTCCACCATGATTCTCTGCTATCAACCTTAACCAAACTTCAATCTAATGATGTAAATTTGTTCCACATGTTATCCTAGCCATTCTAAACCACATCATATCCATTAATACACACTAACCAGCTTGCTATCAATCTTGCAAAAAATGGTACCCTGCCACGAAACCTCATGGATCCTTCTCTAATTCTCAGAAAACATTCCTCTAACCTAGCATGTTGATCTTACACCTAAGATTCTAACAGAATGCTCATAATTAAGGACTTCTAGATCAAGATACCAACCTGTTAAGCTTCAATGGTGAGGGGTGTTAGGACTTGATTCAGCACTTGAAACCTTCTCCAAATCTTCCTCCAATAATGAACACCTCTCTGTTTGCAAGAGTTGAAGTGGATGAAGCTTGTAGAAGAAGGAATTGCACCTTACTTGATCTTGAAGAAATCCAACAATGGCACTTTCTCTCTCACTCTCTCCACTAAACTCAGCAACTTTTCACCAACCTTTTTCTCCTTGTGATTCACTCTTTTTATAATGATGGATGGAAACAACTAGATCATTCTAGAATCATCTAGAAAGTGTTGAAAATGTCATGTGATGATAACTTGAAAATCTCATGCACTATGCATTAAGTCTTGCAAAATGACCTTAAAATCTCCTCATATGACATATTGAAGTGTTATAAGCCATTACAAGCTTTTTCCTTGCCTTGTGTTAGGATTTCCAAGGGTGACTTCAAATGCAAGTAACAAAATAACAAAGCATCACCCATTTTAAAGCCTCAAATCAAAATTCTATCTAAACCAATGTTCTCAAAATGATGTTTCCAATCAAAATGATATATTGGATGACCTATTTTGGATTCCTAGATCTTCCAAACCAATTTTCAAATTCAACTTTTCAAACTTATATGCCATTTTTAGTTCATTTTTGACCAACCATGCAACTTCATGCTATGAGCTTTTCCAACAATTTGTGACCTTCTTTCTAGACTTAAAATCACATTTTGAACAACTTTCATGTTTTGAGTTTTTCCATTTGAGGCTTGGAAATAGGAGTTTTAGGCATTGGCCAAAATGACCTATAACTGACAAATGACCAAAATACCCCTGTCTTGTTCAAACCATAAGTTGAGTTCCACAAATCCCCTCAAGGACTTCTACCACTAAAATTAAAGCTAAGAAGATGCCCTCCAACATTCATGTTGACCAAGAGATCATAGGAATCATCCTACTAAGGCAAAAGTTGTCTGCAAGTTGGGTGACTTTCAAGGACCCAGATTCACACACCTCAGCTGACCTGTAATTTGTCAAAACCATAACTTGAGCTCTGCAACTCCTATCAAGGACTTCCACCACTCAAATTAAAGCTTAGAACAAGCTCTACAATATTCATGTTGTGGGGAAGATGAGATATCAATCACATCTAGAGCTAAAACTGTCTGGAAGATAGGGATCAACTTAGGGTTTTTTCACTGACAATCCTTGGAAACCCTGACTTGAAACTTCTCAAACTCCTCAATCATGATGAGTTGGTCTAGGAATCATCTTTATAACACCTCTATGCATCATTCCATGATCTCATGGCCCTTGGATTAGGTCTCAACCTTCTCCAAATCTCCAGCTGGTCTAGGGTTGACTCAGTCAAAACCCTAATTCTACCATTCATGGTTGAATCTCCTGAATTCTTGCATAATGACCTCCCTGGGCTTCATGATGGCTATCAAGACATCTCATAGGCTTTCTCAAAACATCAAGTTCATTCTCAAAGTCTCAGAATCATCTGAGGGGCACCCACAACTCTCAAGCTATGAAGCACACAACCCTGGTTCCAATCCACTTCCTCTGAGGATCTCTTGAACTTTCTGATGAAGGTATCCACTCTCAAACACTCAATGAATAAATAGTTGTTGGTCAAATTTTGGGGTGCAACAGCTGCCCCTATTCAAACGGCTTGAACCTGACTGGATGAGAAGCGAACGGCTCTCAACCAATCAAGGTGCGAGACGGTTGAATACCGGTAAACCCGAAAATTTGCCAACTGCACGAGCACACGGTACTCTGCGGGGAACAAATCTTCGAATATTGCAATGCTAGCTGCACGGCCGCTAGCTGGAGAGATACTGATCTGACATCGCCGCCAGTTATCCACCTTAAATTCTTCTGATATTGCCTTCAGGCAACCACATCACCCAACATCGCCGCTGGAAGACTAAACCACCTGACTCTATCGTCAAACAAGATTCTGAAGAACGCCCAACATCGCCGCTGGAACACCAAACCACCGGACATCGCCGTCAAGAACAACCATAACTCGGGGAAACAAGCGCCCAACATCGCCGCCGGAGACCTAAACCTGAATCACCAAAATATCCAACATCGCCGCTGGAGAAAATACAACAATGAACAAAATACCCCGCATCGCCGCTGGAGAAAATACATCTCTAAACAAAGTACCCCGCATCGCCGCTGGAGAACTAAAGGATCTGCGTCACCTAACATCGCCGTCGGAAGACTGGATCACCTTGACACTCCCAACATCGCCGCTGGAAAACTGAATCTGACATCGCCGTCGGAAACAAACATCCTCTTAGAGACACTCGACATCGCCGTCGTACAAACATCATCTTTACTGGGGATTTAAAGAGTCTGACCTCGCCGTCAAACAAACATAGTTTGACCTCGCCGTCGAATCCAAACGTTCAACCTCGCCGTCGAACAAACATCCAACCTCGCCGCCGGACAAATGATGATCTGACCTCGCCGTCAAATCCAAACGTTCAACCTCGCCGTCGAACAAACATCCAACCTCGCCGCCGGACAAATGATGATCTGACCTCGCCGTCAAATCCAAACGTTCAACCTCGCCGTCGAACAAACATCCAACCTCGCCGTCGGACAAATGATGATCTGACCTCGCTGTCAAATCTAAACGTTCAACCTCGCCGTCGAACAAACATCCAACCTCGCCGCCGGACAAATGATGATCTGACCTCGCCGTCAAATCCAAACGTTCAACCTCGCCGTCGAACAAACATCCAACCTCGCCGCCGGACAAATGATGATCTGACCTCGCCGTCAAATCTAAACGTTCAACCTCGCCGTCGAACAAACATCCAACCTCGCCGCCGGACAAATGATGATCTGACCTCGCCGTCAAATCTAAACGTTCAACCTCGCCGTCGAACAAACATCCAACCTCGCCGCCGGACAAATGATGATCTGACCTCGCCGTCAAATCCAAACGTTCAACCTCGCCGTCGAACAAACATCCAACCTCGCCGCTGGACAAATCTGCAACCCTGAACAACTCTGACCTGGGGTTCACCCCTGGTGAATGGAACAAAAGGTACACTTGCGTATTTGAAACTACTCTGCTGGGAATGAGAGACTTAACCGAGCACACTCTGATCAGGGGTTCACCCTCAGGACCATAACGGACGTCGGAATACTGCTGCACACTGCCCGCCGTAGAACTTCAACATTAAAGATATATGAAACCCTGGCCCCTGGCCATTTCCAGCTTCAGCTAGAAAAGATCTTCAAGTACTTCTGAATATGAATGAAACCCTGGCCCCTGGCCACTCCAGATCCGCTGGAGAATCTTCAAGTTCTTCTGAAGATAGATGAAACCCTGGCCCCTGGCCACTCCAGATCCGCTGGAGAATCTTCAAGTTCTTCTGAAGATAGATGAAACCCTGGCCCCTGGCCACTCCAGATCCGCTGGAGAATCTTCAAGTTCTTCTGAAGATAGATGAAACCCTGGCCCCTGGCCACTCTAGATCCGCTGGAGAATCTTCAAGTTCTTCTGAAGATAAACATCCTTGACCTTCAAGGATGTAAACTTTGCCCGTCGGCAACTCTGCAGGAGGTATCTTCGACTTCAGTCTAAAGAAATGGTCCTTGGCCTCCAAGGATACATGGATCTGCCTTCGGGCAACTCCACCTCTGCTATAGAGCATCCTAGACTTCGGTCAGGGGTATACTTCGGCCTTCAGTCCGAAAAATGAATCCTAGGTCATTCATGACCTTGGGGATAACCTTGCCCTTAGGCACCTTCGCTTCAGCTTAGGAAATCTGTGACTTCAGTCAGAGAAATGGTATCCAGAGCCATTCATGACTCTACGGGGATTCAAACACTTTGCCTTCAGGCAAAAACTCCGCTTCAGCTGGAGAAACATCTTCGACTTCAGTCAGAAGAAATACTATTCACTTGATCGCAATCAATCATCACCTCAGGATAACTGACTTGGTCTTCAGGCCAACACGGATCACTTTGAATACAAAATCTTGGAACCTTGTCTTCAGCCACACGTTGATTCATCAACAAGGACATCTGAGCTCACAGGAACCTTCTGATACCGTCTTCAGGCGTTTACGCAGTCAATCTTCAGATTAGACAACACTGTTGGAGCAGACATATCACGCTGCTAAGGACTTCAAGAATCATCTTGAACAAACAAATCCGTCAGGCACCTTCAAGAATCATCTTGAACCGATAACCATTCTGGAGACTTTATTCTGCGGGGTATTCCAGGAACCTTCCTGGGCAACTCTTGCTGGGGACGCTACTGGGGAGCTCAAGCATCATACTAGGCGAACAACTCGGGAAGCTGTACTGAGGTCTTAAGAATCATCTTAAGCAAACGGCCCTGCTGAGGAATTCAAGAATCGTCTCGGACTGAAGACTTCACTGGGGATCTCCAAAATCATCTTGAGTGAGCGACTGTGGGGATCACACCGGGGTCTTGGGAATCATCTCAAGGAAGCGACCTCGTTGGGGAGAATATCAGGAATCGTCCTGAGCAACTGGTCTCTTGGTGGAACACCTGTAAGACAAGAATGATAGTACCCTGGATCATGCTTATGATGCGTATGCTTCTGCGCCATGCCCCACACGGTGGGAATGATATGCGTTTATGCTAAATGTTGTGCAATCATGCACAATGCTATGCAACGTTAAATGCTATGCAGTGTTAAATGCTATGCAGTCATGCACAATGATGCGACCTCGTCAGCAAAATAAATGCCGAGGGGAGATTCTCCTATCAAGGAGAAAGAACTGCTCAGATAGAGGAGTCATCCTGCTGAGGAGAACATGGGCACGCCGATATCAATTAGACTCCGCCTGGGGAAATGATCTTCTGGTTGACTGCTGCAGGGCAAACAACTTCAGCTGACTGCTGCAGGGGACGAAGCTCTACGAGAACCCGAACCTGCTGAAGGAAAGCGATGCCAATCGCGGGAGTGAACTGCGTGGCCGTCTCGGCTAACTCTTCTGGGGATGATCACTCTGTGGGGAAACAACTTCAGCTGCTCCACACTCCGTTGGGGAAAGACCAATCATGATCTGATCAACCTTCAAGGACTCGGCCCTCCTGGACATCTGCAAACTCGGCTAAGGAAGGAGAAGTCATTCTGCTTCGCCAAAGGGAGTACGACTCTGGGAGATACAGCATCGGCTGTTCAACATCTGCTAGGGAAAATCCACTCATGGTCCCAACTGCTTCCAAGGATTCTGCTTTTCTGCGGACTCAGCCGGGGAGAAAAATCATTCTACTTCACGGGAGAGTACGACTCTGGTGCGGAATTTCAATTTCGTCGGGGAAGAAAGAATCATCTGCCTTCGGGAGAGAGTACAACTCTGCAGGGGAATACAACATCAGCTGCACCAACATTCTACTGGGGAAGAGAGAATCATCCAACTTCAAGGGAGAACACGACCCTGGTGGGGAATCTTAATTCCGCTGGAGACTTTAACGGGGAAACATGAGCTTCGGCACCCGAACGCTTCTATGAAATCTGCACTTGTGACCCGGTGCTGGGGAAGAATCCTGCTTCGGGGGTGCGCTCCGCACATCTTCCGGAAGGTGCTACACCTGCAACAACACAAACAAACAAGACAGGACTCCCTCCTCAAAGGGTCCTACCCAGGTTATTATCTCGTGACAATATTCAGTTAATCAATTGTTTCAACAATCAATGGGCCTAGGCCCGCAAGTTTATGTATGCGCATTTTATCAAAAACATCGGTGTTTTCATTCGTAAACAAAACAGATAAATGCTAAACAGACAAGTAGAATTGCTGAATAATGTGCATTTTATTGATGATGAACCCCTGAATGGGCAAAAATGTTTTACAACAGAGGCAAACTCCTGGAATGAGGAAGCCGCACGAAAAAGAAAACATAAATATACATCAGTATATACAAACGTTGGCAATCGAGGCGTAGACGAACACCATGAGTTGATCCCTCTAAGACCCACTCGACTTTGATACCTCTCCGACGCTTCAGCTTTGGAAGAGATTGATTCAGATAAACGGCCCTCAGGTCTTCCGAACCACTAACCAATGAAAGTCCATACGCGGAACGCAGTCATTTGCTTATTCAAATCCCTAACTTTTGCGTGAACCGCCCTTTCGGGTTTTCAGTTCACCGGGATACCCTTTTTTGCCGAAGCCGCCCAGTGTAGGTTTTCGACTTCGCGGGTGTACATTTTTTTCAATATATCCCTAATTTCTGCCCGAACCTTTTATTCTGTTTTTGGTTCGCCGGGATGCCCCTTTTTTGCCTGGACTCTTTCTTTTTTGTCCAGCGGGTCTCTTTCAAGCAAAGTATTTTTTAACTGCGTCCGCGTTCACCGGGGATGCAAAATCTTCACCATCCATTGTGGATAACAACAAAGCTCCTCCCGAGAAGACCTTGCTGACGACATACGGCCCTTCATAATTCGGAGTCCACTTGCCCCGGTGATCGGAGTGTGGCGGAAGAATTTTCTTCAGGACGAGATCACCCGTCTGAAAGCTTCTGGGACGCACCTTCTTATCGTAAGCTTTCTTCATTCGGCTTTGGTACAGACGACCAAATGCGATCGATGCTAACCTCTTCTCGTCCATCAGGCTGAGCTGGTTCAAGCGATTCGTAATCCATTCTGCCTCATCGAGTTTTACATCAACCAAAACTCGCAAAGAGGGAATCTCCACTTCTAACGGTAGGACAGCTTCCATACCATACACCAAGGAGAAAGGAGTTGCCCCGGTCGACGTACGCACCGTCGTACGATAACCGTGCAAGGCAAACGGCAGCATCTCGTGCCAATCTTTGTACGTCACAACCATCTTTTGAACAATCTTCTTGATGTTCTTGTTGGCCGCTTCAACAGCGCCATTCATCTTCGGCCGGTAAGGAGATGAGTTGTGGTGTTCAATCTTGAAGCTCTGGCACAGCTCCTTCATCATCTTGTTGTTTAAATTCGAACCATTATCAGTAATGATCCGCTCGGGAATTCCATAGCGACAGATGATGTCTCTCTTTATGAATTTAGCTACCACTTGCTTGGTCACATTAGCGTACGAGGCTGCCTCCACCCACTTGGTGAAGTAGTCGATAGCTACCAGAATGAAACGATGACCATTGGATGCAGTGGGCTCGATCTTGCCTATCATGTCGATGCCCCACATGGAGAACGGCCAAGGGGAGGACATGACATTCAATGGGCACGGCGGCACATGAACTTTATCAGCATAAATCTGGCATTTGTGACACTTCTTCGCGAATCTGAAGCAATCTGACTCCATAGTCAGCCAGTAATACCCTGCTCTCAGGATCTTTCTCGTCATGGCATGCCCGCCAGCGTGCGTACCAAATGTGCCCTCATGGACTTCCTCCATGAGCATACTCGCCTCTTTTTCGTCCACACATCTGAGTAGCACGAGATCGTGGTTCCTCTTATACAGCACTCCGTCAGGATTGAGATAAAAGTTTCCAGATAGCCTCCTTAGAGTCTTTTTATCCTGGGTTGACGCACCCGCAGGATACTCCTTAGTCATAAGGAAGGTCTGGATGTCGTGGAACCATGGCTTGCCGTCAGTGGCATCCTCGATTGCAAAGACAAATGCCGGTCTATCAAGACGCGAAAGTACAATTCTTGGAGCCTCATTCCAATAATTGACTTTATACATTGAAGCTAGCGTGGCTAAGGCATCAGCCATTTGATTTTCAGCCCTGGGTACATGATGAAGTTCCACCCGGTCGAAGAAAGGAAGCAGCCTCCTGGCATAATTCATGTACGACACTAGATTCGCTTGACGAGTTTCCCACTCCCCTTTAATCTGATTGATTACAAGCGCTGAGTCACCATATATGTCTAGATTCTTGATTCTCAAATCAATTGCCTCTTCTAGACCCATAATACATGCTTCATACTCGGCTTCATTGTTGGTAACTGGAAACGTCAGTCTCGCAGTAAAAGGGATGTGGGATCCATGAGGAGTCGTGATGATAGCCCCGATGCCACTTCCATAGGAATTAACCGCTCCATCGAATATCAACTTCCACTGAGACTTCCTATCTGGTCCCTCGTCGGGCAATGGCTCATCGCAATCCTTCGCTTTGAGAAACATAATGTCCTCGTCAGGGAATTCGAACTTCATCGGCTGGTAGTCTTCGATTGGCTGTTCGGCAAGGTAATCAGACAATACGCTCCCCTTAATGGCTTTCTGAGAGACGTACTGAATATCATATTCTGTTAACACCATTTGCCACCTGGCAATCCTGCCCAAAAGAGCCTGCTTCTCGAAGACGTACTTGATCGGATCCATCTTCAAAATTAGCATAGTGGTGTGATTGAGCATATACTGTCGTAGGCGTTTGGCAGCCCAAGCTAGTGCACAACACGTCTTCTCCAGCATCGAGTATCGAGATTCACACTCAGTGAACTTTTTACTCAAATAATAAATGGCATGCTCTTTTCTGCCCGTCTCGTCGTGCTGACCGAGAACACACCCCATACTATTCTCCAGAACCGTCAGGTACATGATTAATGGCCGTCCAGCCACTGGGGGTATCAAGATTGGAGGTTCTTGAAGGTACTGCTTTATTTTGTCAAATGCCTTCTGGCAATCCTCATTCCAAGTGATCGCCTGATCTTTCTTTAAAAGCTTGAACATCGGTTCAAACGTGGCCGTGAGCTGAGAGATAAACCTTGCAATGTAGTTTATTCGGCCCAGGAAACCACGAACTTCTTTTTCTGTTTTCGGCGCTGGCATTTATTGGATAGCTTTTATTTTTGCAGGATCAACTTCAATACCTCGTTCACTAACGATAAACCCCAATAACTTTCCGGACCGCACTCCGAAAGTGCACTTGTTAGGATTCAGCCTCAGCCTGAACTTCCTAAGCCTTTCAAACAGCTTCAACAAATTGACCAGATGCTCTTCCTCCGTTTGGGACTTTGCAATCATGTCATCAACATAGACCTCGATCTCATGATGAATCATATCATGAAACAAAGTTATCATTGCTCGCTGGTAAGTGGCCCCTGCGTTCTTCAGACCGAAGGGCATTACCTTATAGCAAAATGTTCCCCAGGGGGTGATGAACGTCGTTTTCTCCATGTCCTCCGGTGCCATCTTAATTTGATTGTAACCGGAGAAGCCATCCATGAACGAAAACACGGAAAACTGGGCTGTATTGTCGACCAACACATCGATATGAGGCAACGGGAAATCATCCTTAGGGCTCGCCCTGTTCAAATCCCGGTAATCGACGCACATGCGTACCTTACCGTCCTTCTTCGGTACAGGCACTATGTTGGCGACCCACGGAGGGTAAGTGGTAACGGCTAGAAATCCTGCGTCCAACTGCTTCTGGACTTCTTCTTTGATTTTTACAGCCATGTCTGGTCTCGTCCTCCTGAGCTTTTGCTTGACTGGGGGGCAATCTTCTCGCAACGGCAAGCGATGAACCACGATATCAGTGTCGAGTCCGGGCATATCCTCATATGACCAAGCAAAGACGTCACTATACTCTCGAAGCATCTCGACCAGTCTATGCTTGACATCATTCTGCAGCGCAGCCCCAACTCTGACATTTCTGACGAGCTCCTCAGAACCCAGATTTACAATCTCAATATCCTCCTCGTGAGGCAGAATAACCTTCTCCTCTTGTCTCAACAAGCGGGCCAATTCTTCCGGAAGGTCTTCGTCTTCATCAATCTCATCCTCGGCTTGATAGATCGGGCAATCAAAGTCGTAGTGAGCCGTAGAGGGTCCAGAGTCGATGTCATCTGTTACGTGGATCCTGCAATAACAAGGGTTAAGTTTAAAGCAGGAATATGCAGGTTAGCACGAACCTCGTTGCCATTTTGCTGTTTTTTCAAAATAAACATAAAATAGGAATAGCAGAGAACACAATATTTGATTACGAAGAAAACGCCTTTTATTTATTAACAAAATGCATACACATAATCCAACAAGGCCCTGACAGTAAAACCACTATGCCCCGGGCAGGACATAGGGTTGTACAAAGATTGTAAAAAGCAAATCATTACTCTTCACTTGTCAGCTTGACAATCTCCTTGATGGTCCAATTGTGGAGGCGCTCGCCCGGCTTGCTCGGTTGAATCCAGGCGTCAAGATCGCAATCACTGTCTCCGCTGTCCTCCGACGCAGCGTTGATACTCTCGAAAATTACTCCCCCCTTGGTGAATAGGATCGGCCCTTTCCCACGAGACGAGCTGCCAGAAGAAGATGAAGCTTCAGCTTCCGGAGAATATCCCAATCCAAACTTATCCTGCTTGATGGGTATATCCAAAACATGCCCCCAGCCTGGGGTGGAACCGGCTTCGACAACGGCCCTAGCTTCCTTAAACGAGGAGAGGTTCAACTCTTGCCTCTCTGCGACGACAGGAGCCACCTCCTTCACCCTGACGGTTTCAAATGCCTGGCAAAGAGTCTCATGGATCTCACCATCCATTTCAACGTATTTAAAGGACGACAGGTGGCTTACCATGATGTCCTCTTCTCCACAGACTGTCACTATGCTGCCCCCAACGGCATATTTAAGCTTCTGATGCAGCGTGGACGTCACGACACCAGCAGAATGGATCCATGGCCGACCTAAGAGGCAACTATAGGCGGGCATGATATCCATGATATAGAAAACTGCATTGAACGTCTCTGGGCCAACCTGAATTGGCAGGGTCAATTCTCCGAAGACGTGGCGCTTGGTGCCGTCAAAGGCTTTCACGACCAGATCACTGGGCGTGCACAGCAATCCACGGGTATCCAACTTCATCAGTGCCTTCTTCGGAAGCACGTTAAGCGAGGAACCCGTATCCACCAGGACATGCGACATAATCGTGCCTCTGCACTCTATCGAGACGTGCAAGGCGCTGTTGTGATCTCTTCCCTTAGGAGTCAGCTCTAGATCTGTAAATCCCAGCCCATTACTAGCATTGACATGGGCTACTACTTCCTCAAGTTGATTTACTGATATCTCCTGCGGCACGTATGCAGCATTCAATACCTTCAGCAATGCATTGCGGTGCGCCTCAGAGCACAGCAACAAGTTAAGAATCGAGATCTTTGACGGAGTCTGGTGAAGATGATCTACAATCTTGTAGTCACTTTTCTTGATTAGTCGCATGAACTCTTCAGCATCTTTAACCAACAAGTCCTTCTCTGCCCCTGCAGGGACCTCCTCAACAGCTTTACCTTTACCCTTATCCACAGCGTCAGCCCGGACCACTTTCTCTGCTGCAACCTCTGCTGGTGCGAACACTCTACCGCTTCTAGTGATACCACTGACTTCAGTAAGATTCTGCATAGTTGATCCGAACGGATCAAGCTCTATCTTTTGGCCATTACAATAAACCTCGGCGCCATAATGCCATGGAACGGCATTGGTACTCTCTAATGGGATTGGTCCGGCCCTGGTGATGGTGATGGTAGGCGGACGAGGCGCAGAAATAGTAATAGGGTGGCGAGGAATGGTAATGGTAGCAACTTCGTCTGCCTGCTTCAGCACAACTTCCCCTGATGCATTCTCAATGCTCCGGCTGAATTGCAAAATACCCTCGGACATCAGACTTTGGATACCTTCGATCAGCTGCTCACATCCGTCAGGAAGCGTAGGATAAGCCATACATAATTCTCCGCATCCAGGAAAGAAGCCCTTCTTTAGCAACTTAGCCTTGACAAAACTCAACGGCGTCTTCAAATCTTTGACATCGGTCAGCAAGTCCGCACTCTCCTCAGCGATAACAGCATTCACTCCGCCCCCCTTATGATGAGGCATTGGATTTTTCGTGACGTTAGGCACGTTGTCAGAAAAGTTGATAACCTTGGCGTCCACCAAATCTTGGACTTTGTGCTTAAAAGCTTTACAATTCTCAATCGTATGGCCAGGTGCCCCAGTATGGAACTCACAAGTAGCACTGACATCATACCCCGGTGGTGGTGCCCCTGTTAAGGGAGCCAATGTCCTCTTTTGAACCAATTGGAGCTGAAGCAACGTTTGCAAAAGCTGCGCATATGACATAGGAGGAGTATCAAAATGACGGCTTGCCATGGGAGCCCGATTCTGATATCTTTTATACCCCTGCTGATTCTGCTGCTGAGGTTGCTGCGGCTGCGGCTGCAGCGGAGCAGCTGGAATGTTTATGCTAGCAATCTGAGACTGAGGGCCCTTGCCCTTTCTCCTAGCATTAGTGACAGCACTGGCATCTCCCTCTCGACGCTTGCCAGTATAGGGTTTCTTGCTACCTCCTCCAGCTGAGGATGATTCGCCCTGAATTTTTCCGATCTTTATACCGTTCTCAACATGCTCGCCCAAAGTGATGAGAGCCGAGAATGTTCCAGACATGCCACTGACCAGCTTTTCATAGTAGATTCCGGGAAGGGTGGCCACGAACATTTGTACCAACTCACGCTCAACCATCGGCGGTTGAACCCGGGCAGCCAATTCACGCCACCGCTGGGCGTATTCTTTGAAGCTTTCATTGTTCCGCTGTGAGAGATTCTGAAGCTGAACTCGGTTGGGAGCCAAGTCGTTATTATATTGATAGTGGAGAACAAACGCTTCTGCAAGCTCTTTCCAGGTGCGCACAGCAGCGGGCTCCAAGCCCATATACCATTCGAGCGATGGCCCAGAAAGACTATCCTGAAAGAAGTGCATCAGCAGCTTCTCATCGTCAGAATAAGCGGACATCTTTCTATAATAAGATCGGAGGTGGACCCGGGGGCAAGTGGTGCCCTTATACTTCTCAAAGGTAGGCACCTTGAACTTGTGGGGTACTTTAAAGTCAGCAATCAACCCGAGGTTGGACATGTCAACGCCCAATGTGTTCTGATTTTCTATGCTCCTCATCTTGTCTTCCAGCGCCTTGAACCTGAGTCGAGCCTCGGCATTCAACTCTGCCTCTATACCTCTCTGAGAGAATATATCATCCTGATGGTCCTCCAGCCACGGTTGAGGCACCACCAAATTTCCTGCACCAGCATTGCCGTTGACCGGCCCCATGTTAACATTGGCTCCCAAACTACCATTGACGGCGCCAGCCGCGTTGAGTCCGAGATTAGTCATCAGATTGCCGTTAGCACTGCCGTTGCCCCCGGCAGCAGGAACAACGTTCTGGGGAGTATCCCCTTGAGGAGGAGTAGGCACGGCCCCTCCATGAAGTATGCCATTACTGTCAACCCTGGAGATCAGAGGTTGAACCAGAGTACGAAGCTGATCTTGACCATTCGCGACTACCTGCATCAGCTCCATAAAACGATCCATCCGCTCACGGAGCTCTTGAACATCTGACTGTACCTGGTCCATGATTCTCGTCTGATTAGCGCGAGTTGAGTAGCGGTGGATGGGTCTTTGATCAATCCTGGAGATCGAAAGCAGCGCGGAACCTGAAAAACCTGTTAATAATAAAGGTTAGGAAAAGCAATAAGATATACACCATGCAAATATGCTTCATGCAGATGCATGCGTGTGTCTGTGTGCGTGGGAGATTTTTCCCCGATCCTAGTGCCTTAGTGCCAGTGCTGATAATGACAAGAGGAAGAAGAAATCCGAGCCCAATCATGGAAACATCAATCTCATATATATATGGAAAGGCCTGTCGAGGCAATATACAGTATCAGCGAGTACAAATCAACAGCATGACCTCAGCCAACAAGTCTGGTGATGGTCAGCACACATCAAAGATCAAAAACAACAGGGATATAACTAGTCAAGTACGGCCACGGGCGCGATACTCTGCTAATAACTCCTTTGTCTCTGAATGATCTGGCGAAGTGAGCAACCCTTCGACGAGTAGTTCCCTCTGCCTGATAGTATGCTGAAGCCCCTGAACTGAACTCTCCCAAGCGCCTTCGCCAAAGCAATCTTCCAGCTTCCGCTTCTTAGACTCAAACATCAGCTTATGCTCCTTCAGGCTAGCAATGGCTTTGTTGAGACGGGCTTCAGCGGAGTACCTGCAGGCGGTCTCTTCATCAAACCTCCGCTCACTGTCTTTCACTTCGGTTTCTAGCTTGGAAATCTGCAGCATCAGCTTGTCTTCTCGCTCCTTCCTGGTAGCCATGGAGGTCTTCCAATGCTGGTCGAACTTAGATATTCTCCGATATGCTTCCTCCAAGTGCGTCTTCTTCGTAGCCAGCACATCATTAGCAGCTCTGAAGTCTTGACCTAAGCGTTCCCGATCAGCAATCTGCTTTGCCAAGTCTGCACTCAGCTGGCTCACCGACTCTGTTTGCTTTTTGAGAGCATGCACGGCTTCGTTCCTCTCACTTCGTAGCTGAGCTAACTCCTTCTCTAATTCTGCATTTGCCCTCTTCAGTTCATCACGCTCAGCTAATACCTGGTTGTGCTGATGAATGGACACAGTGGTAGGCTCTTCGACTGGTGGAGGACTCTCTGGTCTGACATGAGGGAATGGCATCCCTATAGCGCTGGCTCTGGCTCTGATCCAATCTGAATAAGGAGGATAAGCTTGGTTGTCGCTCTTCCCCAACAAAGACTTTCCTCTCGTGCTGATATTGTTCCACGCATACTGAAGCTTGGACAACAACTCCCCCTCTAGAATACCCGTGAGGTACAGAGATTCCCGTACCTCTTCTTCCTTCGGTGGATTCCTCAAAGCATATGCAAACTGACGAACTAGCAATGATGGGTTGTAGTTGATGCAACCCTTCCTACCTATCAGAGGTACGTTAGGAAACCCACTACAACTGAAGATCATCTCGGTGCCTAACCTGCTTCTGTCGACGAACCAAACAATGTCTTCTGCCGACAAGCTCATCAGACGCTCAGGCCACTCAACCGTGGCTGCAGACAAGACAGAAGAACCCCTCTTGGGCAAATGACTATCAAACCACTTGTACAACAACGGTACGCAGCATGAAACATTCTTCCCTCTCCGGTTCTCATTCTTGTAATGCACTGAATGGTAAACGTCTCCGATCAGAGTAGGGACTGGATTCCCTGAGGCAAATATATGGAATGCATCAAAGTCTACGAAATCAGGCATGCTGGGAAATAGGATGATGCCATATATGCATAAAGCAAGGATGGCGCTGAAGGCGTCCCAACATTTGTCCTTGGCACACTGCTGAGCCTTAGCTATCAGAAACTGCAGAGAGAACCCTGGGACCTTGTTCCAACTCGTCACCACTAACTCAGAAGCGCTCAAATGGAGTGAGGAAGCCAAGCTAACCAGATCAGGCTCAGCATCCATGTGGACAAAAGGCATCTGCCTTTTGATAGGCACACCCAACATATCAGCATACTCTTCCAATGTCGGCGCGAGAACGAAGTCATGAAAAGTGAAACACCTCAAGGGAGGATCATAAAACTGCAGAAGAGCATGTAACCCATTCAACTCAGACGCAGAAGGTTTGTAGACCAGACTAAGCAACTTGCCATAAGACTTCCTGAACCTATCCTTCACAGAATTCCCTGCCAGGGCTATCAAACCAGTCAGCTTCGACACATCGGGGGTCGGGAATTTGTACGCAACAGTCTTCCTGAGAGAAGCCATAACAACAGTAGGAGACGGGAAATCCTGGATCGGGGAAACGGTACCTGCAACACAGACACACGTTAATGGAATGAAGATGAATGCGTAAACTAATGCAAGATGCAGGTATGCAATAATATATCCAGGTGGCTGCTGTGGAGATTCGGTATCAACAGTCACTGATGAGAAGGAAACCCCGGTGTAAACCACTGATCTGATCTGCTGAGAATAACCATCTGATAGGATCGAGATCAAAATTCTGCTCTATCAAGAGTAAGTGCATGATAATAAGGACCCCGGGTGCAAGAGATATACGGTGGTGAAGTCTTCAGACCCCAAATCAAAGATCTGCCCTATCAAGAACAAACACACAGCTGCTGATTAGATCTTCAGACCTCACTCAAAATCTGCCCTATCAAGAACAAATAACATCTGCCGATGAGGTCTTCAGACCTCACTCAAAATCTGCTCCGTCCAGAACAAACCACTGACGATAATACACTGATCAAAGCCTGCTCTATCAAGAACAGACAAACACCCGATGATAAAATCCTCTGATCAAACCCTCGCTCTGTCAAGAACAAGCATATCTGTAACTGAGAACCCAACATAACTGATTTACTGTCAAGAAAACCAGGTAGTCTGAAGGTCTAAGTTTCCTGCAATAAACCCAGTCCCACTCACAGGTATGGACCTAGACTGACTCAAGGTACGGCATCCTATGCGTTCATCAGCGTCACAGACTTTCAAAACTGATGATACGATTCCCAGAAGGAGTGGCATCATTAAGTCCTGAAGAGGCCTCACTTAGCTGAATCACAAATGATCGGTCCCCAGAGTCGACAATCCACCAAACCAGCAACCGTCTCAACCCAAAGGGTTGAAAGTGAAGCCAACCGGATGAACCTCGTCTGAGCGTGGATTTCATGAGACACTAGTGCCTGCAAAGCAAGCACGCGCCCACTAATTTCCACTCTAAGTCTATGGTGCACTCAAGCCTGGGTCTGGCTTCTCACTCAATCAGAACTCCCGTCCCACAACAGCACAAATAATCATATTATACTGGAACATAAAATGCGGGAAATAAAGTGCGAGAAGTAAAAACGCGATAAATAAACGCAACCCAGCAAGCAAACACACAAGCGGTAGGATTGACTCTCTTAAGGGACGTTGGATCCCAAAACTGACTCGCTTTCGGGACGTTGGATCCCTAGGAAACTATCAAGTCCCCAGCAGAGTCGCCAGCTGTCGCTTGCGCGAAAATAAGGTGCCGGCAAAACAGAAGAGTCGCCACCTTTCGTTATTTATCCCTCAGAGCGGGAAAGGAAACGATCGGAAAAACCTGACGAATAAGGGTAAGACAAAGTCATCGCAACCATTGTCTGGGTTCGGGAGTCGGTTACGCAAGGGGAAGGTATTAGCACCCCTCACGTCCGTCGTACTCGACGGGATCCTCGCTTGTTTGTTTACTTGGACGGGTTGGTTATAATCTATCTACCTATCAAGGCTGGCTGAAAAAGAAAAGAAAAATGACTCGGCAAAGCGTCACACTTTATGCCTACGTATTCTCATCAGAGAATGAGAAATCAGAGTCAACGTAGTTCGGCTAACTACGGGGGAAGATGGGGAAGATTGCTCGCTAGGATATCGCATCCTATGCCTACGTACTTTCATCTGGTATGAAAGATCAGAGCAAACGTAGTTCGGGAAACTACGGGTTATCTCCTAAAAGAAGTGTTTTTTATTGTGTTTGCGATTTCAACCGCACTAGAGACTATGACCTGAGAATGAATGCGTCGCATGTCACCCAAAGGGTACCATACTAAACAATCCAGACTGTGGAAAATAAACTCTCCCACAACCCTTTCTCAGATAGCTTAAGGCTCGTAACGTACGAAAGAAATCATTCATGATTACTGTATCTTAAACTGCTTCGAGATGAGAAGAGAACAGGCCCAACTAGGAGGGAGACTATCAAGTCCTACTGTTATCATGCCATGGATTCATCCTATGGTTGAGGTTTGAACAGGGAACTCCTAGATGTTGTCATGCATAGGTTTCAACCTAAAAGTCTATCATCAAATCCTCATCAGAGGAAATGAGAGTCCTAAGGGATCATGTCAATGATACACCAAAACAGACAAAAGCATCAGCTTTAACAGTAAAATGCATGCAATGCAAGTGAGGGAGGAAATGTGTGTGGGGCTTCAGCCTCCACAAGCTCGTCTCGACCTCAAGCCAGTCATGAAATAACAGTAATCATACTGAAAATAAACAACATGCTATCAAGCAAAAACAGTAAATTGTAATCATACAGACAGAAAATGAAATCATGCTATCAAGCAAAATAAACACATGGGCAAGGGAGCTGGGCTCTACCGAATACCCGCAAGCAAAGCCAAGCAATAACAATACAATCAGATGCACTCATGCTCTTAGACTGAACTTATTCTAAATGGGCTTAGTCTAATGCAACAGACAAATCAGACAAAACACACAATACATCAAAGAAAACAGAAGAAAGCCTCAGCTCCTCCAGCAGCAACCCAGTCTTCAGACTTCAGAGATCACTTGCCTTCCAGGTATCAACCCTACAACATGAGTATCAACTCATCTTCTCCCTTGAGCTTCAGCTCCTTTGATCAGCTCTACCTTCAGGCTTCACTATCTTCAGGGATCTTCAGGAATCAACTTGATCTTCACAAAGTCTTCAGACTTCAATAATCTTCAAGGAATCATCCTCTTCAAAGCTTCAGCTTCTATCTTCAATGGCTCAAATGCTCCAGCAAACAAGATTCAGTCAACAAGATTAGGTGAGGATGTTACAGTGCTCACTGACTTCCAAAGGATGCCATTGAGAACTTAACATCAAAGGAAAGGCTCTCTCAAAGTTCTACCTTATAGGGAAAGGTCACTAATCCCTCCAAAGGAGAGAGGTGAATACCCTTAAGGGACTCTATGTCACAGAGAAGAAAGGAGGTAAACAAGACACTCCTTGTTTATTGAACAAAATATTCTATCTAGGGCTTTGCCTATGCACCTATCAACCTATAAACAAAACAACAAAAGCTATGCTAAACTCCTCTGCAAGGTCTTCAAAGCTTCCATGATGATCCACAAGGTCTTCAACTCAATCTTCAAAGCTCACACACTCAACAGAGAAGGAAAGAAAACACAACAATACAACTTATGCCTTTAAGCAACACACATACTATCCATACATTCAAAAATCAATGAAAAATACTAAAACATCATGCAATATTCTAGTAAAATTCTAGGGGATTCTATACATACTTACCCTTAACCCATATATTCCCCATACACTAATTTGTCCTAAAAACCCCAAAAATAAAATGTTGAAGTTCAAGTATACTACTTAAAACCCTAATTAGAGCACCTAAATGTCTAACAATCAAACTACATCAAATTTAATTTCTAAAATCAAGGGATAAATCCTACATGAAACTAGGGTTCAATATCTAATCACACCAAAAAGAATGAATTAAAAAACCTAAGGGAAGATCCTAAAACAATTCTTGCAAGATAAGGTATCAACCAAAGGAAAATAATTTTCCTATTTAAAAGAAAATACCACCAAAAAATTCCACATTAAAAATAAAATTTCATTTTTATTTTTATATTTTTCTACAAAAAATTATCTAAACCTAGAAAAAAGAATGAGTAAAAAATCATCATTTATCAATTTTTAATGAATTTTATAAGATGGCAAAAAATATAAAACAAATAAAAATAATATAAAAGGGAGGGGGGTGGCAATAGAAGGGATAGGCAGTTCATTTTATTGGGTTGAATCAAAGGGGGGGTGCGCGTAGCACATTGGACCCATCTAGCCCAGAATCAGTCACTAAACCAAACGACTGCGTTTGGCTAAGTGATACGCTGCGTTTCGCCAGCTTCAGACTTCCCTCCATTTTGAATTCAAACCAAGGCCGTTGGATTATGAGAATAAGTCAAGGATCTGGACCCATCTGACGGCTGGAGTTCATCTTCTCCAAACAAACCCTAGGGTTTTCAGAAAACCCTAATTTCGAACCAGAACTTCCACTCGATCGTTCTCCCTGATGGCTGGGTGAAATCAAGAAATTCCAAAAGCAATCTTGCTCTACTAATTACCCTGAACACAATGATATCAATATTTGCCCATGAAACCTCTTGGATCGCTCTAACAGAAAGCACGAAGGTTGGGGTTCCACCATGATTCTCTGCTATCAACCTTAACCAAACTTCAATCTAATGATGTAAATTTGTTCCACATGTTATCCTAGCCATTCTAAACCACATCATATCCATTAATACACACTAACCAGCTTGCTATCAATCTTGCAAAAAATGGTACCCTGCCACGAAACCTCATGGATCCTTCTCTAATTCTCAGAAAACATTCCTCTAACCTAGCATGTTGATCTTACACCTAAGATTCTAACAGAATGCTCATAATTAAGGACTTCTAGATCAAGATACCAACCTGTTAAGCTTCAATGGTGAGGGGTGTTAGGACTTGATTCAGCACTTGAAACCTTCTCCAAATCTTCCTCCAATAATGAACACCTCTCTGTTTGCAAGAGTTGAAGTGGATGAAGCTTGTAGAAGAAGGAATTGCACCTTACTTGATCTTGAAGAAATCCAACAATGGCACTTTCTCTCTCACTCTCTCCACTAAACTCAACAACTTTTCACCAACCTTTTTCTCCTTGTGATTCACTCTTTTTATAATGATGGATGGAAACAACTAGATCATTCTAGAATCATCTAGAAAGTGTTGAAAATGTCATGTGATGATAACTTGAAAATCTCATGCACTATGCATTAAGTCTTGCAAAATGACCTTAAAATCTCCTCATATGACATATTGAAGTGTTATAAGCCATTACAAGCTTTTTCCTTGCCTTGTGTTAGGATTTCCAAGGGTGACTTCAAATGCAAGTAACAAAATAACAAAGCATCACCCATTTTAAAGCCTCAAATCAAAATTCTATATAAACCAATGTTCTCAAAATGATGTTTCCAATCAAAATGATATATTGGATGACCTATTTTGGATTCCTAGATCTTCCAAACCAATTTTCAAATTCAACTTTTCAAACTTATATGCCATTTTTAGTTCATTTTTGACCAACCATGCAACTTCATGCTATGAGCTTTTCCAACAATTTGTGACCTTCTTTCTAGACTTAAAATCACATTTTGAACAACTTTCATGTTTTGAGTTTTTCCATTTGAGGCTTGGAAATAGGAGTTTTAGGCATTGGCCAAAATGACCTATAACTGACAAATGACCAAAATACCCCTGTCTTGTTCAAACCATAAGTTGAGTTCCACAAATCCCCTCAAGGACTTCTACCACTAAAATTAAAGCTAAGAAGATGCCCTCCAACATTCATGTTGACCAAGAGATCATAGGAATCATCCTACTAAGGCAAAAGTTGTCTGCAAGTTGGGTGACTTTCAAGGACCCAGATTCACACACCTCAGCTGACCTGTAATTTGTCAAAACCATAACTTGAGCTCTGCAACTCCTATCAAGGACTTCCACCACTCAAATTAAAGCTTAGAACAAGCTCTACAATATTCATGTTGTGGGGAAGATGAGATATCAATCACATCTAGAGCTAAAACTGTCTGGAAGATAGGGATCAACTTAGGGTTTTTTCACTGACAATCCTTGGAAACCCTGACTTGAAACTTCTCAAACTCCTCAATCATGATGAGTTGGTCTAGGAATCATCTTTATAACACCTCTATGCATCATTCCATGATCTCATGGCCCTTGGATTAGGTCTCAACCTTCTCCAAATCTCCAGCTGGTCTAGGGTTGACTCAGTCAAAACCCTAATTCTACCATTCATGGTTGAATCTCCTGAATTCTTGCATAATGACCTCCCTGGGCTTCATGATGGCTATCAAGACATCTCATAGGCTTTCTCAAAACATCAAGTTCATTCTCAAAGTCTCAGAATCATCTGAGGGGCACCCACAACTCTCAAGCTATGAAGCACACAACCCTGGTTCCAATCCACTTCCTCTGAGGATCTCTTGAACTTTCTGATGAAGGTATCCACTCTCAAACACTCAATGAATAAATAGTTGTTGGTCAAATTTTGGGGTGCAACACATAGTGGTATTAGAGCAGGTCGGCCCGTCCGGCCAGGATTTGTAATGTTGTTTGTTCCCTAGTACGCGACATGTGTGTGCAACACTGTCGTGTTTGTTTGTTTTTCTAATCGTTCGCCTGCAAGATTGGGATCGAAACAAGTGGGGGAGAAGCTTATGCTTCTTTAAGATGCTTCACGTGTGGAAGATTGGTTTGGCATGCTGTTAATATCAAGAGCGCATATTGTTAGATGAGTCATTGTTGTTTCCAGAGTTGCTAAGGAGGAAGATTTGAAGTTCATATCAACAGTTTTGAAAAATCAATGTCATTTCTAGAGTTGGATGCCAATGATGAGTGGTTTCTGTCTTCTAATCAAATGGATGAGCTCGCAAAGGATGATGTTATAGTATTTATTATATTAGCTTCTATAAAGACTGAAGGTAAGGCTGCGATTGGTGAGTTACCAGTGGTGTGAGATTTTCTAGAAGAGTTTCCTGATGATATTAGTGATTTGCTTCTAGAGCGAGAAGTTAAGTGCTATAGACTAGTACATGGTTCTAGTCCGGTGCTCAGCGGCCCTTATAGAATGCCTGTTTCAGAGTTGATTGAATTGAAGAAGCAGCTGGAAGATCTGCTTGAGAAGAAGTTTGTTCATCTGAGTGTTTCGTCATGGGGTGCGCTAGTGTTTCTAGGTAAGAAGAAATATAGTGGCATAAGGTTATGTGTCAATTATAGATAGCTGAATAGGGTGACGATCAAGAATAAGTATCCACTTTCGGGGATTAATGAATTGATTGATCATATGGTAGGTATTTGTGTGTTTAGCCAGATAGAATTGCATTCAGGTTATCATCTTATCCGTGTAAAGCCGAAAGATATTGCGAAGGATGCTTTCAGAGCGAGATAGGGTTACTACAAGTATTCGATAATTCCGTTTGGTGTGTATAATCCATCTGGAGTATTCATGGAGTACATTAATAGGATCTTTCATCCGTATTTATACTAGTTCGTGGTTGTGTTTATAAATGACATATTGATATACCCGAAGTATGATGAAGATCATGTGCAACATTTTAGAATTATATTGCAGACATTGAAATAGAACCTATTTTATACAAAGTTTTCCAAGTGTGAGTTCTGGTTTAGAGAAATGAGTTTCCTTGAGCATGTGATTTTTGCTGGTCGTATAGTCGTGGATCCAACAAAGGTAGATGTTGTGCTACAATGGAAGACTATGAAGTATGTCACTAAGATTAGAAGTTTTCTTGGATTGACTAGTTACTAATGGAATTTCGTTTATGGTTTTTCAAAGTTAGCATTGTCGTTGACTCAAAGAGTTAACTATATGTTTGGGATGTGCATTATTAAAAAGTCTCCAAGAACATAAAAATAAGTTGACGTATGCTCCTGTTTTGATTTTTACCGAATCCAAGTGAGTCTTTTGTTGTATATGGTGATGCTTCGAAGATTTATCTGGGAGATGTGTTTATGTAGAATGGTCAGGTGGTAGCTTACGCTTCTAGATAATTGAAGTTCCCGAGAAGAATTATGCCACGTGTGATCTTGAAATAGAAAAACTAGTATTTGTGTTGAATATTTTGAGGCACTGCATGTTTCGGCTACAGACTTGAGGTGTTCAGTGATCACGTAAGTTTGTAATAGTTTTTTTATCATAAGGAATTGAATGTGAGGTACAGGAGATTGCTTGAGTTTCTGGAAGATTATGAGTTTGTCATGATTACCATCCATGTAAAGAGAATGCGTTCGCTAATTCTTTTAGCAGGAAGTCCTTGCATATGCTAATGCTTATGGTTTGAGAAATTGATTTGATGAAACAGTTCCGAGATAAGAGTTTAGTATGCGAAGAAACTCCTGTCAATTTGAAGTTAAGTATGTTGAAGCTAACTAGTGCTATTCTAGAAGAAATCAAAGAGGATCAGAAGATTAACTTAGGATTCATGAATCGCTGGATATTGATTAATCATGAAGAAAGTGGAGAGCTCAGGATTGATGAGATTCAGAGATAGAGTTTGTGCTCCAAGTGTGCCAGAACTTAAGATGAGTATTCTTTAGGAAGAACATCGATGTGGTCTAAGTATTCATCCTGGTTGCAAAAAGATGTACCAAGACTTGAAGAAGTTATTTTGGTGGCCCAGTATGAAGAAAGAAGTCACCAAGTATTTTTATGCTCGTCTGACTTACTAAAAGTCAAATATTGAACATCTGAAGTCGTTGGGTCTAATGCAACCATTAAGTATTCTAGAATGGGATGGGACAACATTTATATGGATTTTATGTAAGGTTTGCCAAAGAGTGCTAAAGGAAATGTTTCAATTTGGGTTATATTGGATAGGTTGACTAAATCGGCTCAATTCCTACCGATGAATATTAATCATTCCTTGTAAAGGTTAGTCTAGTTCAATATTGAAGAAATTGTTAGACTGCATGATGTAACACCCTTTTCTACCCCACAATTATTAAGGCAAAATAACACAGATATCAGAGTAAATTATTAAATTTCATAAAAAGCCACCAAAAAGGGCGTACATTTCTCGATGTCTCAAAATAAGTCAATGCTCTGTATACAATGGGTTTTCTCAAAATACATAAAATTGCACAAAGCAGCGGAAATCAAAACATAACTCAAGGTTTTCCTCATATGGGAAGGTAAGCAAATAACTCAACGGTATATAGTTTAACTCAAAAGAATCCAACCCGATGTTACATATCAGAGCAAGACCCTCTAAGTTAACCAAAAGGCTAACGACTCAAAGACTTCAAAAATAATCCTCGACGGCGTCCACGGCTAAACCTGGTCATCCGCATGTTACCCACGTGTAGGTAACATTCAAACAGGCAGGGTGAGTAAAACAATTCATAATAATCAATGTATAAAAATCAACATATAAATGGCGTTTTTTCATATTCAACACATTCATATCCTTTGATAGGCCTCGAAGGCCACAACATCATAATTCATACAAAAAGACTCATAAATGCAAATGCAACATAGACTCAATGCATGTGGTACCAATCATCACAACGCGATGGACACTGAGCCATCAACCCTCCATAGATCCCTATCAATAGGATCGATTCTACTAGAGAACCGGAGCACAGCAAAATAGTTCACATCCACGCAATGGGATTGAAGCCGAAGTAATCGAGGTCCTGAACCGAAGTTCGGATGCACATGAATGCATGATGCACACGTCACAAATCATCTTCATAACAACATCACAGGTGCATCATCATTCATCATATTCATCATCATCAAACGTCATAGCTCATCATCATACGTCATGTCATTATAGTCCATCATAATAATCATATTCATACATCATGTCATCATATAATCATAATAATCATCATCATACATCATAGAAATCATCATATAATAATATATAAATCACATAGCGCTCACAGTCATACTCATATTAGTTTATCATATTATCACATATTATCACATATTAATTCATAGTTATACTCGCGATAATTCTCATACTATCGCCTATTAATCACATAAACTTCAAAGTACTACTCATGTTAATTCATCATATTATCACATATAATCACAGTTACCCTCATGGTAATTCATCCAGAAAATTGCAGCATCAAAACATCAAGACATCACTGAACTAGAACATGATTCATTAATAGAACATATACACAATTGACATCTCAAACATAATTAGATATAAAAATATTGGGAAACCAGTTCCCTTATCTATACTACATTATATCCCTGTTCATTAGCTTTCCAACGCTTCGAACGGGGGCCAAAACAAACTTACGGATCAAAAGTTACGTCTAAAACGATTTCGATCGAAAACATGAACAGTCGTGACGCACTGCAAAATGCTGTTACACTCCAGAACCTAAATTAACCCAAAAGTCCACACGATTCACTTCCCCAATGCCCCCAAAACATCTCTAAATCATCCCTAAGGTGTTATGGCGATAAAGGCATAAAACCTACGGTTTACTAGGTCAATCTCGTAACATATTCAGCCCTAAATCACAATATTTTCTTCAATTACACCCTAAGGCATTAGAGTTACTCACATTTAAATATTCCTATTCCTACAGGGTCAGTCATTTAACAATTCAAGGTTTTGGCCACAAAGGCCTAAGGTTTTCCTTTCTCATATTATGCTCTAATTGTCAGGAATACTTACCACTACACCACAACATCAATGTTCCCAAAACCAGATTTAGGCCACGAAGGCCAAAGTCCCTTTTTCCCCAATTGAACCATGACTAGATTTATCTATAATCGGTTTAGGCCACGAAGGTCAAAAATCATAATTTCTCATTTCTACCCTCAAAACCATACGGTTACAATCTCCATAATAGATTTAGGCCACGAAGGCCAAAAATCCCTTTTTCTCATAATTCTCCATAAAACCCTTAAACCCGTAAATCAACCATAATTACATCGAAAGTTACACATGGAAAATCATGAAAACCTATACTCCTCATACCTTATTCGATTCAAAGCCTTCACGATTATCGTCAATAATCTTCTGCCTCCAATCTTCTTCTCAGAGCTCTCTGGCCACAATACTTTTCACGGTTCACAAAATGAATCCTAATTCCCTTCAGAATTCTATTTTGTCAAACCTAGTATTGGGCCTCACAATTTGGGCTTTTCCCATAACACCCTCACTAACTCCTATTAAATGTCCAATTTACCCTTCTTTCACTTATATTTATTTTAATTCATAATAATATTAATATCTTCATATTATATACTATTATTCAAAATAAATAACCCAATTATGCATAATTCTTCAAAATTCCACAAAACCACCGAAAATCACCGAAAATGAATATTCTTAATTAAATTAATTAATTAAAATATTCCAATTAAATTTGGGGTGTTACACATGACATACCTTCACGTTTTATGTCGGATAGGGATATGAGATTTACATTAAGGTTCTGTGTGAGTTTGTAGAAGGTTTTGGGTACAAAGTTTAAATTGAGTTCTATTTATCATCTACAGAAAAACGATCAAACATAAAGGACTATTCATTCTTTGGAGGATTTGCTATGGTCTTGTGTGCTATAACAAGGTGGTGCTTAGGATAGCTACTCTTCATTGATTGAGTTTACCTACAATAACATTTTTTGTTCTAGCATTGGAATGGCACCGTGTGAGGCATTGTATGGTAGGAGGTGTAGGACTGATTGTGTTAGTATGAGTGAGGCGAGAGAGTTGTACTCGGACCTGAAATTGTTTAAAAGATGATTGAGAGAATCAATATGACCCTAGAGAAGATGAAAGCATCACAGAGTAGTTAGAAAAGTTATCATAACAAACAGAGGAAGGATCTTGAGTTTCAAGAAGGTGATCATGTTTTTCCTAAGAGTTACTTCGATGACGAGTGTCGACCATTCTGATATGAAGTCTAAGAAGCTTACTACCTGCTTTATTGGACCCTATTAAATTATTTAGAGGATTGGAGTTGTTGCCTACCGCGTGGCTCTACCCCATCCCTCTCGAACCTGTATGGTGTTTTCCATGTGTCGCAGCTCCGGAATTATGTTCATGATCAGTCTCATGTAACTCAGATGGATGATGTGTATCATACCCCAAATGTTTCCCCCTTGATTCCATCATCATTCTAGGAGCATCAACATTGATTGTTTAACCTTAACCTATTTCAAGTTTGTCTTTGTCAAGATGCAAATGAATTAGGGTTTTACACAGTCAAGAAATCAGGGTTTCTAGGGATTGATCAGTCAAGGTTTTGGATTGATTCTCCATATAACAAGTCTCTATATCATCAATAATATCACATGTGATCAAGAATGAATCCAATTTGAGGTTATCACCAAGAGAATAGAAGCAGTGCAGTGCAAGAACCCTAATTAGGGTTTCTTGTTGGAAAGGTCAACTGTTAGTTTGACTTTTGGTATATAAGGTTTTCCGATGAGGGAATTGTGGTCCATGAAGCTCATATGGCCCAATGGAGTCTACCCAAGAAGTTTCAATGCCTCAGGGAACACAGAACATCAACAGTCGATTCGGAGATTATCAACTGTTCGGTTCGTCTATCAGGAAAGTCAACTCATTGACCATCATGGTATTTACCCCAAATGGAAGCCAATCTTGTTTCCAACATAATTTTACATATAGTTATGAATTTTGGTGGAGATTTAATCAATAATTGATAGATAACTTACAAATCAAGAAAGAAGGGTAAGTGAAAAAACTCTAATTTTGATCAAACTTCAAATGATCATAACTTCCTAACCACACATCCAAATGGAGTGGTTCAAAGATTTTTGGAAAGGTCTTAAGGAGAATTAGAAAATTGTCCCCCCCATGAGCATAAAATGAATGTATTTTGAGTTATGAGTTCATCAAGTTGCGAAGGATTTTAAACAGTTAGAAATTTCAAGGTTTTTTGATTTGTATGTCAAAAATTCAGCATTTTCACAAGGGGTTTTGACCTAGTTTCAGGTGGAATTAGTTTCTAACTCAAATATCAATGTTGTAGTACCTAATGAGGGATTTCTAAAAATTACAAGTGAGTTCCATAACTCCTCATGGTTAGGGAAAACTAAAGCTCACAAATTGGCAAAAACTCACTACTAATATTCCAAAGCTTCTAAAATCAATTCTAATCAAGGTTTAAGCCTCATTTCTGATATTCACATTGCTAATGGAATTTTTTAGCATCATATCCCATGAATTTTTCACAAGAGTTGGAGAATATCATTATTTAATGCAAGTTGCAAAAGTGAATAGTGAAGAAAGTGAAAAATGGTGGTTGTCATCATCAAACCACCAACTATGCTACAACCAGTCATCTCCTATCCTTTCAAGCATGATGAAAATGACCTATAGGGTACGGAGAAGATCTTATTAGGGTGTCTTGAGGTCATAAATGAAGATTGCATTGGTTGGCACTAAGATTTCTAAGTTGCATTGCCAAAATTGGCATTTTGGAGCAATCTGCCCATGCCTCTTACTCAAGACCCTTGCCTATAAATAGAACATCATCCTCACATCCAAAAAACACCAGTTCCTTGCTTGAAACCAGCTAGAACTCTCTCCCTCAGTCAGTCACCAAGTTCTTGCAAGTTGTCACAAAATTTCCAAAACCTCCAAAATCTGCCTTGCATTTTCCCGTCCAAAACCATTTCCAAACATTTTCCAATTCAAACAACACTCCAACCACATCACAAATGATGTGTTAGAGCTGTCCAACACCTCACATTAGCCAGAAAACCATCCAAGCCAAAAGTCAACTTTCAAAACCTCATTTATTGACGTTTCTGCATTTTGGAGAGCAACCATCAAACCACTGCATTTCCTTGAGTTGCAAAACCATTAACACCTCACATTTAACATATATAAACTATCCATAATTGATTCACACTTCTGTAACAAGATTTGAGCAAGTTTGCTTTTGAAATATTTGTTTTTTTGGTGTTTTCTCCACTATGAAGGCATTCTGACCACTAGTTCACTTGGAGGCAACTCTGAGCACCTACTCATCATCCATGGAGTATTTTCAAATCATCAAAGAGCTTGTAGGATCTCTGGCTTTCTTGTTTCTCAAGCTTGCATCATAAGGCTACAAGAGCTACGCCTGAAACTTGCTTGGACATGTTTTATGTATGTTATGTGTCATGTATGAACCATTTCTTGCAGCAAAATATGTATTTTGAGACTGTCAAAATTTAGGTCACAAACTAGGCCCAACCTTGTCACATTTTGCATGATGATTTCAATCTGCCAAACCACTTGTGCATTTCTTGATTTCTCTTATGCTAATCTCTATATATGATGCATATGTTATGTTTGTACACTTGTTTCACAAAGCACACCACTACACAATGTTGTTCACATGTTCTTGCATTTGGTTGTAACCGAACTTGCCCTACCATTTATGCAATCAGGTTTTCTTGTGGGTTCATGGTATGGAAAAACAAATTGTACCATTGAATTCCTTGTTCAAAAACACACAATTTCCACTTATGTTTCACCTCATTTGGGTAAGTTTTGACTGAGTTCAACTTCTTCATGCAAATGGCCTTAAGTTGCCTTACCTTGCCTTGACCTAGTTTTGCCCTCTTGGTGCACCAACTTTCCATGATTATAACTTGCTCGTTTTTTATGATATTGATGTCATTATTTTTTAAAACTACTCCTTAACATGTCTATTTTCATTAAGTGAAGAAATAATTCAAGGATTGTTGTCCTAGAAATAATTTGGTCCACTTGAATGACATGTGTTTTTTAGGGTTTTAACCATGATGTTCTTGAACTTTGTCAACAAGTAACTTAATTTTTATTGTGATATTTTTCTTGTATGATTCATATATGTTTGTTAACATGTTTAAATGTTCAAATTTGTTTGATTCATTTCCTTGCTATGTTCATGCTTGCTTTTGTGAATGCATACATGTGAAAATGGTCAGTTGAACTTCATCAGTGACCTATATCTTGATTCTTGATGTTGTAACCTCTTGAGTAGGATTTTCATGCCTCATTATACTTGTTTATGTGTCTTGTTATAACCATAACATGTGTAGGGTTTGTTTCTTGCCTCTGTGAATGCTTGAATGTGAATGGTATACCTTGAACTGCCTTGTGATTCATAACACGATTCTTGATGTTGTAACCTCTTGAATAAGCTTTTCATGCCTCTTTATATTTGTTTATGTGTCTTGTTATAACCATATCATGCTAGGGTTTTATTTTTGACTTGGTTGTTACCATAAAACTTGCTTACTTTCCCCATGAATCCATGAACAAATATTTGAATTGTTGTAACATTTCTTGTGTTTCTGCTTGTTTGATTGTTATCAATACATGTTTAAATGGTCTTATGTTGTTACATATCTCATTTGATCCTTATAGCATGCTTGACTCAATTTGTAACTTGTTTGCATCAATCTTGTTTGAATGTTATAGATGATCTTGTTGTTGTTACACATGTTTCTTTACTTGCATTAAAGACTGTGACCTCTATGTCTTTATGTTGATCTTGACTATTGTTCATATGTTGTTACATGTGCTTGATTTATTCTTTAACTTTATTAAGTATTCCCCCAAGTGATGGAATTTGTTAGTTCTCATCCAATTGCCTCCTCTTTCTCCTATTCCAAAGGAAAGTTTCTTCTTTGACCCCCAGGTTCATAGATAGCTTTTTACCCTCCCTCTGACTTTGTTAAGTCATCTTGGACCCTAGCTTAGTTAAGTTAGAACCTACTAGCCATTAAACTTTGCATAAGTCTAAAAGACCCACCTTTACTATGAGTGTTCTTCAACTAGAAACCTAGGCTAGAGTTTGTCAACTCTATGTAAGGATCATTGTCATGATTACTTACTCCCCTCCTAGCTTTTGTCAAAGTCAATCCCCACGGGTGTACAACTTAAAATAGAGATTTTTGTTAAACTCTATACAAGCATTGCTATGTTTGTTCCCCTTTGATCCTTGATCATAATCAAGTGTTCATCCACCCTCAGTGAGGTGAACTACGATTACTCTGATTCTCTCCTAGTTAGGATACGTAGGCAAAAGATGTGATATCTTTGCGAGCAAGCTTAGAAATATCAACCCTAGGTATTTACCTCAAAACCCTAACCTCAATCCCAAACCATAGCAAGCCATTTAGCATACAAACATACAAAAGGTTCCTGCAGAGTACTACAAATGTTTAGGATGTGAAATACCTACCCTAAACATAACCAACCCCCAATCCCCGAATCTCTTAGCATTGTTGTTACATCGCGAAAAAGGTCTTTCTTTCTTTAACTTTTCCTTTGGATAAATCAAAGTCTGGTTGTGAATTTAATGAATTAAGATTCAAGTTAATCAATAGCTTGACATCTGATTCTCACCGCAGTAGAAAAGGTGACTTCACTGGGGAATACTGCTTAAAACTTGAGGGTTTAGCCTATTTTGTATGATTGTATGAATACTTGCTTACATGTGTATTTGTGAATATATTTGTATTGTATGCTGTGAACATTGGGTATCATAAGTGGTGAGATAAGTCCTAACCCGAACTTGAGTTCACATATGATAGGATGTGATATGATCAATAGTCGATTGTTGGGAGCAGTCATAACAAGTTTGACATATGATGTAATCACGCTCAGTGGAGACCTCTTTGAGATGATTGATGATGCATGAGTAGTTATGCACTTCATTGATTGTTTCAACCTAAGAGTCCGTGAAACTGAGGACCTCTAGTTACCCACTTACCCTACTCGGCCTTTTTAGGACATAGTGTAGAGACTATAAGGGAGTAGTTCTGAAATGGTTGTTACACGGTGCTACACTCAGATGAGTTTATCCTGAGAATATTTTGACCCACGTGAGTAGTCATGTTGGTTGATAATATCCGAGGGATTTACCTATGACTCTGGGAACTTTGATAGAACCCGTTCAATAGGTACAAACAACCTATAATACAAGTCCTAGGGGATGGGTAGACCTTTTGACTTCATGCTTTCCCTGAACCTAGGGAAACCTTGTGTGTGCATGTGCATTATATTTGTGAATACTTGTCTATGTGTTGTGTGTGCATCATATCATCATGTCATCATAACATCTCATCTTGGTGCACTAGTTATCATGGATTTTGGGAAAAGAAACACTAAGAAATATAACTTCAAGAAATGTGATACATTGGAGTTGAGAAAGATATGGACTATGGTATCTGAAGACTTTGGGAAGACATACAAAAAACTTCTGAGCATTGTGAAGACTAGGATGGAAAAAGGGGTTCTCAACACCATAGTTCAATTCTACGATCCACTGTACCATTGTTTTACCTTTCCAGACCATCAGTTGATGCCAACACTAGAAGAGTATTCTTACTTCGTCGGAATTCCCGTGAAAGGTAAGAAGCCCTTCAGTGGTCTAGGAAAGCTACCCTCGCCGAAGGAAATTGATGAAGTACTCCATCTAGAAGTATCTGAGATCAAAGCCAATCATACTTCAAAGAACGGGGCCAAGAGTTTTCACTTTGCTTACTTGTTGAAGAAAGCTACTTACCTTGCCGAGGAATTCGTCAATTCAACTTCCATCGCAATATTCTTGAATGGTAACCCGATGCCCATTTTGTTAGGTGACACCTATCATTCCATTCATCGCAAAACTCTTCAAGGTAGAGGAACTATCAATTGTTGCGCTCCTTTGCTATACAGATGGTTTGTCAATCATCTACCAAGGACAAATGCCTTCAGAGAAAACCCTAATGGTTGGAGGTGACCTCAGAGAATCATGTCTCTAACTCAAGCAGACATCCATTGGTATGATCCCGCGTATGACCAAGGAGTATACATTGATAGATGTGGTTCTATTACAAATGTACCACTCTTAGGGACACATGGGGGGATCAACTATAATCCTGTTCTAGCTAGACGTCAGTTTGGATTCCCGATGAAGGACAAGCCCAACAACATCCTCTTGGTTGGTTTCTTCTACCTCAATGCTGAAGCAGGGGAAAGCTTAAGAAACAATATAATTGATGCTTGGAAGAATATCCGAAGAAAAACTAAGGCTGACCTTGGAAAGATGAACTATGTAGCTTTTGAGCCATTCATTCGTTGGGTCTAATCTAGAGCTTATGATCTCAAGATTCCTTACCTTCTTGAGAAAGATACGAAAATCGTCATCGCATCATCTTCAGACATTCTCATTGAAAATATGGAAGAGTACCAAGAGGTTCTTGAAAGAACACAACTTGAGAGGGATACATGGGAAGATAAGTACCATACTCTTCATGCTGAGATGACATAATTACAGAGAGAGTTGCAATACAAAGATGAGTTGATTGGGTGGCTCGAAAGACGCCTAACTGACGGAGATGTGACAAAAGAGAATTTATTTTTCTCTAGTGTCAAGCCTACATAGAGCACTCATGAGTATTCAAGCGTCCCACCGACTTCTGGCGCTTGGAAAGCAATAGTAGACAAGTTGGTGATGTAGAATACTATGCTGAAAAGACTAAAGAGGACACACGGATAGGATTCTCGTCAGATTTCCTAACCATAGGGCCTAAGTCTTCTCCACTAATGTAGCCTCACGTTTCTTGGGTTATATTTCAAAAGTTGTAACTTTTCCGAACATAAATGAAACAAGGGTTTTTGTATTAACTATCTTCTGAGTTTTGTAAAACCAGTTGTGCATTTGCATTGCATTTTTCATCTTTGCTAACCATTCAAGGAATTAAATCTTGTTTTTTTGCAGACATAGTAATGAGTCAAGGAAATATGTTGCATTCCCAAGCCTAAGGTTGGGTAACCTAAGAATATTAAGGAACCTGGTGAGGAATCCTGCTGATTTCATAGCAAAATACAAAGATGTGTTATCTTTACTTGATACACAAGTAAACCAGGAAATGTTGCAAGCGCTAGTACAGTTCATTTACCACTGCTTTACATTCCTAGACTTCCAACTACTGCCAACTTTGGAAGAATATTCCGGGTATCTGAAAATCCCGATGACTTTCACAACTAACTTCAGAATAGAGAGAAGACCAAGGATAATAGGAATTGCTAAAGCTCTTCACTTAGAGCCCACTGATCTTCCGACTCGGTTGAGTAATATGGATGGAATCATCAGAATGGAAGCTAGACCATTTATGGAAAAAGATGAATTCTATTACAATCGTAGGGAGTTGGGAATCTTCGATGCCATATTAGCCTCTTTGATTTACGACTTGTATCTATTTCCTAGTAGCCCTGGTTTCATCAGTCTGGAGGCCATCAAGTTGTTTATCGTCAAGAACCCAGTTCCTACTCTCTTGGATGACACTTACTACGCCATCCATCGGTGGAAAACATATGATCTTGGACAACTTTCTTGTTGCACAACCCTCATGAGCAAATGGTTTATTTCACATTTTCCTATGATGTTCCCGATATGGAACCTGGAAGACAATGACACATGGATTGAAAAAAATTATCCTCACTCTCTCACTACGACGTCAGTTGGTACAACCTGGCTCTCGGAGGAATAACAATGATACAGAGCTGTAGGGAATTCCTAAATATACCTCTGATCGGCACTCGGGGGTATATCAGCTACAATCCCATCTTAGCTCGCCATCAGCTAGGATACCCCACCTAGGGAGAACCAGATCCAATGTTGCTAAAAGATTTATTTTGTGAAAGAAATGAAAACCCGAACTTTTAAGCACGAGTTATCTTCACCCGACGTAGCCCCAATCTTCAAAGAATGATAGTTGTGGAGAATCCTAATTATCTAGTTTCAAATGCATATTTACTTTGGTCAAAGGAAATAGCAATGAGGATGTTCTATACTCATTCATATGACATCTCTCTGGAGTCAAATGAACTCTTGATTAGAAAGGAGCTGAGGTTCGCTCTAGACAAAGTTAGAAGAGAAAATGAAGAGCTTTGGGATCTACTTCATCAGAGTCAGAGCAGAGCCATGTTGCAGAAGGAAGAAGGGTCGTCTTGTTAGAAGATCCTTAACTTTAATTTCCTTGTGTTGTATCCCAAGCTTATGGGAATGTAATCTTTCTTTTTGGAAAAAAAGAGTTTCATTTGTTAATGAAAACTCAATGTTGTAAAACTTTTTGTTATCAATGAATTTTGTTTAAGCTTTCATTCGTCAATGATAAGCGACACGTCATTACATGTTAATTTAACTTTGTTCGTAAACAAAACTTATTTATTCCTTGAATGTGTGGTTTGCATTTGCATCTAAATCCTGCATATCATTTTTCATTTCATTGGTCTTCTGGCTTATTCTGTGTCTTGTTGCTATCAAAATCACACTAAACTCCTATTGGTATAACACAAGAGCCCACGCTCAAAGGAGAATGGCAGAACAAGACCAGAGATTTGATCAGATTGATAATGACGTTCAAGGACTGCACAACGATGTCAACCAAATAATGGAAGTTCTTCAGGTAATGAGAGCGAAGATGGACACACAAGCCATTGTAGTGTCCGAGATCAATGCAACGACAACAGTTCCTCCACCACCAATAATTTCAGCAACGGATCATCCCTTCAGCATCACTAGGGATTTCATACCTCCATTCACCGACTCCCAACCATTCAACCATTAGCCATATTCAAACCCACAGAGTGTTCCCCTAATGACGGATTTTCAGAATCTGATATACACGCAAGCTGGCACTAAAGCCCAGGCTCGACCAATCTTCAACAACCACCAGCAAATATTCGATATACCAGACGGGTCCGAAGTTAAAGACGAAAAACATGAGAAACTGTGAGTCGAGATGGATATAATGGCCAAAAGGATGAGGGCCATAAAGGGGAATAATGTCGTCTGTTCTAACACTAAAAACATGTGTTTAATTTCGGGCTTGGTATTTCCACCCAAGTTCGTAATGCCTATCTTTGAGAAGTATGAAGGGGCTACCTGCCCGAAAGTCCACCTAATAATGTACTGTTGAAGAATAGCCCTGCATATCGAAAATGATAAATTGTGGATCCACTACTTCCAGGATAGTCTGAAAGGTGCCTCCGCTAAGTGGTATTTAAGCCTGGATCAATCCAAGATCCACTATTTTCAAGACTTGTCTGATGCGTTTATTCAACAATATAAATATAATATGAACCTAGCGCCAGACCGACATCAACTGCTGAGTATGACCCAAAAAAACTATAAAACCTTCAAAGGATATGCGCAAAGGTTGCGCGAGAAGGCTGCCCAAGTAGAGCCTCTCCTAACCGAAAAGGAGTTAGCTGACTAGTTTGTGGACACTATCAGACCAGAATTTCATGAGGGAATGATCAGTAGTGTCATAACAAATTTCTCTGATATCGTGGCTGTCGGTGTAAACATAGAAGCTGGGTTAAAAAGCGGCAAGGTGACAAGTGCAGCTAGCACTAGCACGGTGAAGAAGTCGCTGGGTCAGTTCCATAAGAAAAAGGAAGGGGAAATGAATGCCATAATGCATGACGAATGAATTCAGAACAGAAGGAGCCATCCGCAGAATCAAAGGTCATCTCGTCCGCGGCCTCAACAAAATTATCATCAACAACAATACATTGCTGCAGTCACACTGGTTTTTCAACCACGACCAAATGCACCAAATCCTTAGCAGCAGGCGACCAATTCCTACCGAACGAACCACAATCAGCAGGTTCGCCCACATCAAGGAGCACCTGCTCCGAGGGCCGCTTTCCAAAACAGAAGGCCGAAAATTCGGTCTATCCCTATGAGCTATACAGATTTGCACCCTCAGCTGGTGCAACAAGGCCTAATCTAGACCAGGAAGTTGGGTCCCCCTCCAACTCAGCTATACGGATTTGCACACTACGCATTTTACGAAAATTCCATCGGGCATGATCTCGAGGGCGGCAAAGCAGTTTAACACATTGTGCAGGAACTAATTGAAAAGAGAATCCTTTCCTTTAAGGATAATCAATCGAATATGGAGAACTATCCCCTGCCAAATCACGGTGGCGTTCATGTTGTGGAAGAAGACTCCGACATAAGGATAATTTCCGAAGTATCCAAAGTCAAGACTCCAATAGTTGAGTTACACAAAAAGCTGGTAAAACGGGTCTAATCAAGGGTCCCCATGAAAGTTGCAATGATTGTCATCATAAGCTGCAGGGTTGTGCATCGAGATATCCAATCAATGATTGATGAAGGTATACTGCAAATATGTGGAAAGAAGAAGAAAGAGGACGTCTCAATGATCGAGCCAAGCTTCAACGAACCAAGAAAATCTGAAAAAAGACCAACGTTCAATACTGTGAATAACAAGTATGCTCCTCCCACTACGGTCAGACTTGTCTTTCGCAACGGTCCAGCGCCAACTACAGACTAGCCGAAGCCTAGGTACGATCCAAGGGGTGGACCGGGTCCTCATCAAAGGGCTGTATCTTGGAAACGCAACTACTCCTGGTACGACATGAGCACCGGAAGGAAGCAGGAATATGTAACGAACATTGTCAGAGGAAGCAAGATGACCCACAGTGGTCGTGTGTATCAACCTAAGGCAAAATTCACCGTTTCTCAGGCTGCAACCACTATTCCTAAGATAACTACGACCATTCCTAAGGAAGCTGTTCCAAAGAGCCTATTATTGAAAAAATAAAAGGGAAAGAAGTCCCAAAGGAGGAGGACGACAAAATTTTTAGAATCATTCGTCGAAGTGATTATCGGGTAGTGGACTAACTCCACCAAACACTGTCCAAAATTTCCATCATGTCATTATTGTTAAACTCTCCTGTCCATCGACAAGCTCCATTAAAGATATTAACACGAGCCCATGTCACAAAGGACATCACCGTGGGGAAGTTTGATTCTATGGCCGCCAACATTATGACCTGCAACACGCTGAGTTTTGACAACTCTGATCTAACTGCTTAAGGTTGCAAGCACAACCGTGCCTTGCATGTGTGTATTAAATACAAAGAAGATACCCTTGCCAGAGTACTTATGGACAATGAATCGGCTCTTAACGTGATGCCTAAAAGAATGTTGGCCAAATTGGCTTACAAAGGGGCTGAGATGAGAGCTACATCACTGATTGTAAAAGCGTTTGATGGATCGAAAAGAACGGTGGTCGGAGAAGTCGACTTACCCATCATGGTGGGCCCCTAATTTTTGAAGTCACCTTCCAAGTGATGGATATAAATCCAGCTTACAGTTGTCTATTAGGAAGACCATGGATACACGCGGCAGGCGCTGTCACATCTACTATGCATCAAAAGATGAAATTCATTGATGAGGATCAGTTGATCGTGGTGCACGGTGAAGAGGATTTGATGTTGAGCAACTTATACTCTTTCCGATATATCAAAGCTGATGAAGACGCATTGGAAACAACCTTCTGAGCGTTAGAGATTGCACATGTTATGATGGTGGAAGACGTTGTCGTTACACGTGGTCCATCCTTTGTCTCCGCTTAGAGTATTAAGAATGCTATGAAAGAAGGACTTTCGCAAGGATTGGGAGAAGTGATCGAAGTCAACGCCCGAGCAAAGAATGATCGACAAGGGTTGGGTTATGAACCAACTCCAGACGAAGAGTCAGAAGACGACAACAAGCATTTGAAAACTCTAGAAGAAGTATTTGTAAGTGGCGGCGTTCAAATAAACGCTATTAAAGAAAAAGATGTAGAAATCTACATTGACGACTTGGTATTCCAAGACAAAACCATTCTGCGCAATTGGGAGGCCGTCGAAATTCCTACCATGTTGCCTTTTGTCGAGTAATTTGCTTGTTTTGCTTGTTAGCATTTTCTATGGTTAAAATCCCTGGTCGTGCCCAAGGCTAGTAGATCATTTTGTACGGGCCACAGTTTTAAGAATCAATTAATGAATGAGTGTTTTGTTAAATTCCCATTTATTTTTGTTCATTTGTCTATTTTCATCTTTTCGTAAAAAGGAAAATGACAATCTTTTCAAAAAAAACCTATAAAAAAAAAAGAATCATCTGCATCCCTTCGTGTGTGTGTGTTTGTTCATGTAGACCCGTTTAACACATCAAGATAACCTCCATCACCTCTTAAATTCGATACTCATCCGATCCCATATAACTTCAACTCGGCGGTGTTCCAAGCTGAAGAAGACAATGATGAAGATTTCGAAGTGCCAGAAGAACTAACCAAAATGATTGAGTACGAAGACACCTATCTTCAGCCGTACAAAGAATAGATTGATGTCGTCAACTTGGGGTCAATAGAGGTAAAGAAAGAAGTCAAGATTGAGGCATTGCTAGGGGCAGACATTAAAGGCTGATCAATAACTCTTCTCAGAGATTACACAAATATGTTCGCTTGGTCTTATCGAGACATGCCTGGGTTGGATATTGACATCGTAATGCACAAACTTCCTCTTAAACCCGAGTGTCCTCTGGTCAAGCAAAAGTTTCTAAGGTCCCGTCTTGACATGTCCCTTAAAATTAGGGAAGAGGTTAAGAAACAAACCGACGCGAGCTTCTTGGCAGTCTCCAAATATCCTGAATGGGTAGCTAATATTGTACCAGTGCCTAAAAAGGATGGCAAGGTTAGAATGTGCGTAGATTATAGGGACCTCGACAAAGCCAGTCCAAAAGAGGACATCCCACTACCGCATATTGACACTTTGGTGGATAACACGGCCAGCTTCACAGTGTTTTCGTTCATGGACGGTTTCTCCTGTTATAACCAGATAAAAATGAATCCAGCTAACATGGAAAAGACGACATTCATCACCCCCTAGGGCACCTATTGTTATAAGGTTATGCCTTTCGGTCTGAAGAACACTGAAGCTACGTACCAACGAGCCATGGTGGCATTATTTCATTATATGATGCACTAAGAAATTAAAGTCTACATCGATGACATGATTGCTAAATCTCAAAGCGAGGAAGATCACCTTGAGCATTTGTCAAAATTGTTTAAGAGGCTTAGGAAATATCAGTTGAGACTGAACCCCGTCGAGTGTACTTTCGGGGTAAGATCTGGAAAGTTACTCAATTTCATTGTTAGTCAACGTGGAATCGAGGTGGACCCCGAAAAGGTATGAGCCATTCAGGAGATACCCGCACCACAAACCAAGAAGAAAGTTAGAGGTTTCCTTGGAAGATTGAATTACATCTCTAGATTTATCTCCAACTTAACTCCTACTTGCGCACCAATCTTTAAGTTTTTATGAAAAGATTAAGCAGTTGTATGGAATGAGAATTGCCAAGTAGCATTCAGAAAGATCAAGGAATATCTCCAAGAGCCTCCTATATTGATCCCTCCAGTACCTGGAAAACCTCTTTTCATGTACATGATTGTACTCGAAGAATTAATGGGTTGCGTTTTGGGTCAAACAGATGAGTCAGGAAAAAAGGAGCACGCAATCTACTACCTAAGCAAGAAGTTTACCGACTGTGAGAGTCGTTACTCTCCATTGGAAAAATCCTGCTGCGCACCGGCATGGGCGGCCAAGCGACTGAGAGAATACATAATTTTCTATACTACTCTATTAATTGCCAAGATTAACCCAATAAAGTATATCTTTGAAAAGCCTGCTCAGACAGGAAGGCTCGCTCGTTGGCACATGATCTTGTCAGAGTATGATATCCAATATATCGCCCAAAAGTCAATAAAAGGGAGTGTCTTGTCAGATTATCTTGCGGAGCAACTTGTTGAGGATTACCAACCGCTCAAGTTCGACTTTCCTGATGAAGATGTCATGTTTCTTTACCAAGCTAAAGAAGAACCTGGTCCAGAGGAGGGTTCCGAACCTAGTTCCCGTGAGAAGTTGATGTTTAATGGAGCATCCAATAAGAAAGGCCACGGGGTTGGTGCTGTTATGGAAAATCCAACCGGAGGATATATCGCTGTTACCGCAAGACTATGTTTCTCATGTATGAACAATATAGCTGAATACAAGGCCTATATCCGGGGCTTGAAGCCACCATCGACCTTCGTATCAAAATCCTGGAGGTGATCAACGACTCCACTTTAGTAATTTACCAACTAAAAGGTGAAGGGGAAACTCGAGATGAGAAGCTGATTCCCTACAAGGACTACATTTTGGAAATGATCGAGTATTTTGACGAGATCACTTTCAAACATGTCCCGAGGGCTGAGAATCATATTGTAGATGTTTTGGCCTTGCTAGCATCGATGTGGAAGGTCCAATTTGTCAATGAGAATCATATTAAGAGTATGCAGTCGATGCCTCTAAAATTGACAAGAGGGTTATACGAAGATTGTCATCCAAGTTCTTCATCAGCAACGACAATCTATATAAAAGAAACCACGATATAGTCCTGCTCCAATGTGTTGACAAGAGAGAGACAAACCTGTTAATGAAGGATGTTCATAAAGGCAGCTTCAGCACTCATGCAGGTAGCCACGCCATGGCAAAGAAGATCTTAAGGGCAGGTTATTACTGGTTGACCTTAGAAACCGACTGCATCTTGTTTTCCCAAAAATGCCAAATCTACGTAGACAAGATACACATACCACCACATTCGCTAAATGTGCTGACAACACCTTGACCTTTCTCAATGTGGGGCATTGACATAATTAGGGCAATCAAACCCAAAGCATCCAATGTTCATCAGTTCATCCTCTTCGCCATTGACTACTTCACCAAATGGGTAGAAGTTGCGTCCTACGCCAACGTAACCGAGCAGGTGGTAGCCCAGTTCATAAAAAAGGAGATCATTTATCATTACGAAATCCCCAATTAGAACATCATGGATAACGAGACAAATCTAAATAATAAAACGTTGAAAGAGCTCTGTGACAATTTCAAAATTATACATCACAACAACTCTCCCTACCGACCCAAGATGAACGACGTTGTTGAAGCTACAAATAAAAATATTAAAAAGATTATACAAAAAATGGTAATGACCTACAAGGACTGACATGAAATGCTGTCTTTTTCTCTACACAGAGACCGAACCTCCGTTCTCACTTCAACTGGGGCAACCTCTTTCTCCTTGGTCTACGGGATGGATGCAGTATTGCCTATCGAGGTCGAGATACCTTCGTTAAGGGTCTTGATGGAAGCCAAGCTCGAAGAAGGTGAATGGCTGAAGGAAAGATTCAATTCTCTAAATCTCATTGATGAAAAGAGGATGACAGTGATGTGCCATAATCTGCTCTACCAAAAGAAGATTAAGAGGGCCTTAGATAAAAGGGTCCGGGTCAACGAATATGAGGAGGGTGAATTGGTACTCTGGAAGATTCTGCCAGTACATCGAGATGCAAGTGGAAAGTGGATGCCGAACTACCATGGCCCATTGTGAGAACGACTTTTTTCTGGAGGTTCCCTAATCCTTACAACGATGGACGGAGAATAGCTCCCACATCCTATAAACTCGGATACAGTAAGGAAATAGTATGCCTAAAAAGAGCTCGCTGATTCGAAAACCTGGAAAGGCGATTCGAGCAAAAATAATGAGCATCCCGGTGAATCGAAAACCTGAAAAGGGCGATTCAGGCAAAAATTAGGGATAAAATGAACGAAAGAGCTCGCTGAGTTGAAAACCTGTAAAGGAGACTCAGGAAAAAATGAGTGTCCCGGTGAATTGAAAACCCGAAAAGGGCGATTCAGGCAATAGTTAGGGGCAAAGGCATTACACTACATCAGGAGTTGTCACAGCTGCAGAAGATTGTCAAAAGGGCTCGCTTTCCGCTAGTCTCGTCAGAAGTAGCACGTTAGGGCCGACTTTTAGCTAGATAAGACTAGATGATTATTAAAATTTTGTAACCCTTTTCCCATATTACCATTTTCTGTTCCAAATTGTAATTATTCCATGGGACTTTGTCTTTGCAAGTTTCCATCTTCATTAAAATCAAATTTAGGACCAATCTTTGTTTGTGCTCATCTTTTTATGCTCTACTTTCCTTGTTATGCAAACATCACTTATTCGTTAATAATGGTTTTTGAAAAAAAAAGTTTTATTTTGAAACTAAAATTGTTTTAAAATTAACAAGCAAATCATAGTGTCGATTGTGACATGGTGTTGTACCCCAAAATTTGACCAACCATTTCTCGTACTTGGCTTGTGCTTTCATTTTTTTTTTGCATTGCGGCATATCATAACATTTGTTCTCGAGGCAGGGGATCAAGGGTATTTCTGAGGCTCAGATTTCTTTTTAGTGCAAGGGACTGAACAACGAACATCAGAGGTTCTAGCATTTATCTGGCCCAGCGATTGAGCGGTCAATTTTATTTTATCTTTTAGGTTATTTTCAGCTCAAGAGGCAGCAGTCAGGCTATCTCACGCATTCTCATGGTTGTAATATTCAAAAGCAAGTTTCAGAGGCTGAACAGGGCTCAAAACGGTTGAAAACGGGCAAATGTGCAGATTTCCCTCCAAAAGGCGCCAAAATTCAAATTTTAAAGGTGTTAACCGATTAACCAAACGGTTAATTGTTTAACCAAGTCAAAATCAGGTCAAATTTGAATTTATAAAGGTGTTAATCGATTAACCCATATGGTTAACCGATTAAGCAAGGCAGATTTTGCCTCTGCACGTGAATTTTCAATAGAATTCACTTTGGGGTCCATTTTGATCACTTGTGAATTTGATTTTACACCAGAAGAAGGATCTAGAATCATTCCAAATTTTGGTTAACTTTCAAATTAATTCAAGTTCCCTCCAATTTCCCATTCCAATTTTCACAAACCACACTCCAAACCACATTTGGATCCTAACTAAGAGCATATTTAAATGATTAGCTCTAAACCTCACACACACAATCCTCATAATTCCATTTCATTTTCAGAATTCACTCCAATTCTCTCAATTCTCTCTCAACTTTTCACTCCCAAACTCCACTAAAGCTCTTCTCACCTTGAATTCTTAGATTCTCCATTGGAATCATTGAATTCTAGAGCTAAAACCTTCATCCTTCCTCCTCATCATTTCCAATTCTCCATTCAATTTTCGTGCTGGTTTGGATCTGAATCTTGAAGTTGATCTAGAGGAGCTTATTTGGATTATTTTAGCTTAATTTTGGTGGATCTTCATTTCTACTACAAGTAATCCCTTGGATCTTGAAGGATTTTTGGATTTCTTGCTTGGATCTGCTCAATTGAAGTTGAATCAACATTAACCGAAGCAATTCTCCGCTTCGTAGGTTGGAATTCTAGATCCGTTGCTATTTCGAGCTTATTTTGCATATTCAATGTGGATCTTCATTTAAGATTGACTTTTGGTTGATTTGATTCATGTGAATTGTGATCTTGCTGTTTAGATGTGTTTACATATTGATTGGATCACTGATTTATGGTTTAATTTCGTGCATAATTGATTATATGATCATCTGGATTATTGGAGAAGTGATTATTTGTTGAAAAGTGCTTTTGAGCTGCATTGAGCTGCATTGCAAACTGGGTAATCGATTAACCAGTGCAAATATTCAAAATTTCAAACATTTTTCAAAGGTTAATCGATTAACCCCTGGTGTTAATCGATTAACACTGTGCCAGCAGGTCTGTTTTGCTGTTTTTCAAGGTTGTTTTGGTATCGTTTCACTTCGAATCTTCATGGATCACTATGGTGCATTAGGAGTGAGATGTTTTAGATATATGTCGCTGTTCTTGATTGTTTAATCATGATTTCATCGACACGCGTGTTAGATTTCCACTTGAATGCATACTCTTGTATATGTTGTTCAAAGTGATGTTCATCTTTGGTTTTGCTTGAGTATGAAGAATTATTTGGCTGAGATCTGCTTGTGGTGGCTGCTGTCCCACACTTTTTCCTCCCACTTTTCTTCGGTGATTGATGGTCGATGGTTGTAGGAATTCTATTTCTCCCATTTCATCTCACTTTTGGCTTGAACTTGTTTAAGTTCTTTTGTTTGCATTTCTCATTTTGTTTTCCATACTTTTGTTTGCTTGAAGAGGTTGAGATGTGCTTGTGGAGGTTGTTATCCCACACCTTTTTCCTCCCTCTTCTTCTTGGTGTTGTATTATATGTTTGCATCCTTATCTTCTTTCTCATTTGTGTTTGATCTCTCTTTCTTCTTTCTTCTTTGCCATGTTCCCTTAGGACTTCTAATCTTTCTTGTTCAAGATGGATTATGATAGATATTAGGTTTGAACCCATTGCATGACAACATTAGGTTGAGTTTAGTCTCCTTTTTAGAGTGTGTCTTCTCTTCTCTTCTCATCTCAAAACATCTTCAAGACACTTAATAAAGGATAATGAGTGTTGTACGCTACAAGCCTTAAGCATTTGGGAAATGATGATTGGGGGGCCTCCTCTCAATTGTCTAGAGTGTTTAGCGTATGTCCTTTGGATGATATGCGACGCATTCGCTCCTAAGTCATAGTCTTTAGTGCAACATGAATTACAAACAAAATTCAATTCACTTATTTCTTAAAAGACTTCAAAAACAAACAGCAAACCTGTTTTTCTCCTTCAGGATTAATTGGAAATCATTTTCATAAAGAGAGTTTTGTTAACTCTTGGTTCTACCGCAAACAGGTAATGCCTAAGTCTCCAATGGTCGAGCAGCATACACCTAACTGCTAGAACTAAGTTTTAACCCTACTCGGGTAAAACACTTGAACTAACCTGTGGTCTTGTTAGCCCGAACTACGTTTGCTCTGATTTCTCATACCAGATGAGGATACGTAGGCACAAGACGACGATGTCTTGGCGAGCAACCTTCCCCACTTTCACCCATAGTTTTCCGAACTACGTTGACTCTGACTTTCCCATTGCACGAGGGAGTACGTAGGCATAGAGCGGAGATACTCTATCGAGTCTCTTTTCTTCTTTTGTCCTGTGAGCCAACTTAGATAGATAAACACACCCTTTTGTCCCGTCGAGTACAACAGACGTGAGGGGTGCTAATACCTTCCCCTTGCGTAACCGACTCCCGAACCCAAGATTTGGTTGCGATGACCTGTCTTTTCCCTTTCCATAGGTTTTCTCTGATCGTTTTCTTTCCCTCCTTTGGGATAAATAACGAACGGTGGCGACTCTTCTGTCCTTGCCGGCCCCTCTTCACAGCGATGCGACACATGGCCGTGTGAAATTAAAAACTCCTCTCATGAGAGCAGAATGTTTGAAACATCAATATCATCATTTTGGCAACATGAGGTCTATAAAAATATCATTCCCCACGCCGTCGCACTATGAAATTTCGATTATCTTCAAGAAGTTGTCTTGACAATAGCATTGAAGTAGTAACCTCTTCCCCAACAGGTTTGCAAGAAAAGAGACCGCTTCCCCAACAAAATCGTTAGAGGAATAATACCATCTTCTGGCAATGGGATTCAGTGTGATTCTCTTTGGTTTCCCCCGTGATAGATCGTTATCTATCTCTCATTTCCTTCCCCTGTGAATTCGTTTCGGCATTGCATTTGCATTATACCTTTAGCATATGCATTTTTATGCATACCTCGTGTTTCGAGTCATTTTGGCTTTTTTCTGTGATCCAGTTGGACAGTTTTTCTTTGTCAAGATAATGTCATTTGTTCTCTCCCAAGTAGTTACTAGATACCACCTTGAGATCCTTTGGTCGTTACCAACTCCTTTACTTCAGACCTGTTGTCACGGGCTTACCTTTGGTTGTTACCTCAACTTTGTCAAGTTATCTTGAGTAATATTATTGTGATAAATGCTGATATCCCCAGACAGTCTAGTTGTAACTAGAAATATTTGATACTGCTTATTGGTGTTTACCATGATGTTAGTTGTTACTAATACCGCTGTTTTTTTTGAGACCCGGTGTTTACCTGAGTCTAACCCCAATCGACATTTCGTTAGTAAACCGACTCTACTGAGCCATAGTAGTTACTGTGTTTTCAAAATACAATTGTTATTGGTGCAAGATATGGTAGTTAACTATCTCCCCCGTTGAAGTCCAGTAGTTACTGACGTTGTTATAAATCCAATTGTTATTGGTATGTGGCTCAGTTATCACTGGTTTCCCTAGATAAGTCCAATAGTTACTGGAATTTCTTCATAAATCCAATTGCTATTGGTATGTTGACATTCGTTGTTACCTGTCTTCCCAGTTAAGTCCAGTAGTTACTGGCGTTGTTTGAATCCAATAGTTGTTAGTATCGATGTTTGGTTGTCACCATATCTGCTTGGAAGTCTAGTCGTTACTAGCAATCCCCATCTGAGGTCCAGTATTGTTTTGATTGGAATTCTGCGTAAAACCTAATTATTGCCTTGGTTGTTGATTAGGTTTGTCACCTTATCCCCAGTAAGTTTAGTAATGTTTTGACTGACATTGTTTAAAGTCCAATGGTTATTGGCATCGCTCAGCTCAGGATGGCTAGAAGTTACCAGTATCCCTAGTGAATCTCAGGACGTAATGTATCTTTGGATATTTTTACCTACACCTCCAATTGTTTCCAGAAGATCCCGTTTGAACTCTTCACTATTAGGAAATCCTCTGTTTTTGATTCAATCCCTAGGGAAGATTTTGTTTCTCTTTCAATCCCCAGGGAAAAGTTTGTTTGTCTTTGGATCCCCTAGAAAGTCTAGTTGTTACCAGCTCCCTGTTGATTCTGCTTGATTGGTTGTCACCAGGTTCCCTTGTGAAATCTAGTTGTGACTAGCAATAAGTCGTTTGCTGGCCCACATTTGATACTTTGAATTGGTAGTTACCAAACTATAGTCGTTACTAATGTTGCAGCTTACCCTTGAGATCTGGTGTTTACCTGAATCTATCTCCCAGTCAATGTTCCATTGATTTGGTTGTTACCATATGCCCTTGAGGTCTAGTCATTACTAGCATTCCCCAAAGAATCCAATTGTTATTGGAAACTTTTCATCCAGATATGTTGTGTTTTCTTAGATTATTGATTGTAACCAATATACCCAGTGATTGCCAGGGTTTCCCCAGCAGGTCTCAGAGGTCTAGTAGTCACTAGCAGCCCTGGTGAGTCTGGTCTTATTTCTAATTCTTTCCTGAAGATCCTGTTCGAACTCTTTGTCGCAAGGAAGGTCCCCATTGGGTTGTTGCTCAATAAGGACCGTGTCTCTGGTCTTTTGACCCCCCAGTCGGAGTCCGAGTCTGTTGACTTTGGTTCCCTGTGTGGCTTTTTACCCTTGTCTCCCTTGATGCATTTCCCCATTGGAGATTTGCGTTTCCCTAGTGGAGATTGGCCTTTTATTCAGTGAAGATTTATCTTCCCCGGTGGAGTTTGTCTCCCCTGTGTGGAGGATCCCCTTGAAATGCCATCATTAGTCATGTCTGAACTATTGATTAGTTTTACTTAAGATCTCTTACCAGTGTGTCTGCTTTCCCAGTGAGTAGTTACTCGTTGTTTCGCTCTTCTTTTTATCTTTTGCTCGTGTGTCAGCATTTTCTTGTACTCCAGCATCATGAAGCAACATTTTTATAATTCATCACATTTAAGCATTTTTCCTTTTGCGTACCATCATATCTAAGGGACACAATTTTTAGTTTGCTATATTTAAATACCTTTCACCAGGATTCTATGGAGATTGTCATCCCTCAATTCCAATTGGTAAAGATATTTAAATAGGGGTAACTGTCATACCCCAAAATTTCCCCCTAGATTCCATCATCATTCTAGGAGCATAAACATTTATTATTTAACCTTAACCTATTTCAAGTTTGTCTTTGTCAAGATGCAGATGAATTAGGGTTTTACACAGTCAAGAAATCAGGGTTTTTAGGGATTGATCAGTCAAGGTTTTGGATTGATACTCCACATAACAAGTCTCTATCTCATCAAGGATATCACATGTGATCAAGAATTAATCCAATTTGAGGTTGCACAAAGAGAATGGAAGTAGTGCAGTGCAAGAACCCTAATCAGGGTTTCTTGTTGGAAAAGTCAATTGTTAGTTTGAATTTTGGTCTAGAAGGTTTTCCATTGAAGGAAATATGGTCCATGAAGCTCATATGGCCCAACGAAGTCTACCCAAGAAGTTTCAAGGCCTCAGGGAATCCAGAACATCAACAGTCGATTCAGAGATTTTCAATTGTTCGATTCGTCTATCAGGAAAGTCAACTTATTGACCAACAGATTTTTACCCCAAATTGAAGCCAATCTTGTTTCCAACATCATTTTACATCTAATTATGAAGTTTGGTGTAGATTTAATCAACAATTGATAGATAACTTGCAAATCAAGAAACAAGGGTAAGTGAAAAAACCTAATTTTGATCAAACTTCAAATGGTCATAACTTCCTAACCACACATCCAAATGGAGTGGTTCAAAGCTTGTTGGAAAGGACTTAAGGAGCCTTACAAAAGTGTCCTACTGGAGTGAAGGATTTTAAACACTTAGAAGTTTCAAGGTTTCTTGACTTGTAAGTCAAAAATTTAGCATTTTCACAAGGGGTTTTGACCTAGTTTCAAGTGGAATGAGTTCCTAAATCAAATATCAATGTTGTAGTACAAGTGGGTTCCATAACTCCTCATGGTTTGGGAAAACTGAAGCTTACAAATTCTCAAAAACTCACTGCTGCAAGACAAGTTTAGCATGGATGTCTTGATTCCAAAGCTTCTAAAATCGATTCTAACCAAGGTTTGAGCCTCATTTCTAATCTTCACATTGCTAATGGAAGTGTTTAGCATCATATCCCACGAATTTGGCACAAGAATTAGAGAATATCATTGTTTAATGCAAGTTGTAAAAGTGAATAGTGAAGAAAGAGAGTGGCTGCCATCATCGAACCACCAACTATGCTACAGCCAGTCACCTCCTATCCTCTCAAGAATGATGAAAATGAACTATAGGGTATGGAAAAGATCTTGTTAGGGTGGCTTGAGGTTAGAAATGAAGATTGCATTGGTTGGCACAAAGATTCCAAGTTGCAAGGCCAAAATTGGCATTTTGGAGCAATCTTCCCATGCCTCTTGCTCAAGACCCTTTCCTATAAATAAAACATCATTCTCACATCGAAACAAAATCAGTTTCTTGCTTGAAACTAGCCAGAGCTCTCTCCCTCACTCAGTCACCAAGTTCTTGCATGTTGTCACCAAATTTCCAAAACCTCCAAAATCTGCCTTGCATTTTCCCTTTCCAAACACTTTCCAATTCAAAAAACACTTAAAACACATCACAAATGATGTGTTAGAGCTGTCCAAAACCTCACATTAGCCAGAAAACCATCCAAGCCAAAATTCAAATTTCAAAACCTCATTTATTGACTTTTTTGCATTTTGGAGAGCAGCCATCAAACCACTGCATTTCCTTGAGTTCCAAGACCACTCACACCTCACATTTGACATATATAAACTATCCATAATTGATTCACACTTTTGTAACAATATTAGAGCAAGTTTGCTTTTGAAATCTTTGGTTTTTTTGGTGTTTTCTCCACTATCAAGGCATTCTGACCACTAGTTGACTTGGAGGTAACTTTGAGCACCTACTCATCATCCTTGGAGTATTTAAATACCATCAAAGAGCTTGAGGGATCTCTGGATTTCTTGTTTCTCAAGCTTGCCTCATAAGGCTACAAGAGGTAAGCCTAAAACTTGCCCTTCTCATGTCACCTTGAGTTCTAGCCTTGATTTTGAGTTGAAAATTGCTTAGACATGTTTTATGTATTTCATGTTTCATGTATGAACCATTTCTTGCAGCAAAATATATATTTTTAAGACTATCAAAATTCAGGTCACAAATTAGGCCCAACCTTGTCATATTTTGCATGATGATTCGAATCTGCCAAACCACTTGTGCATTTCTTGATTTGTCTTATGCTAACCTCTATATGTGATGCATATGTGATGTTTGTACACTTATATCACAAAGCACACCACTACACAATGTTGTTCACATGTTCTTACATTTGGTTGTAACCAAACTTGCCCTACCATTGAGGCAATCAGGTTTTCTTGTGGGTTCATGGTATAGAAAAACAAATTGTACCATTGAATTACTTGTTCAAAAACACACAATTTTCACATTTATTTCACCATATTTGGTTAAGTTTTGGCTGAGTTCCACTTCTTCATGCAAATGACCTTAAGTTGCCTTACCTTGCCTTGACCTAGTTTTGCCCTCTTGGTGCACCAACTTTCCATGATCATAACTTGCTCATTATTTATGCTATTGATGCCATTATTTTCGTAAACTACTCCTTAATATGCCTATTTTCATTTAGTGAAGAAAGAATTCAAGGGTGTTTAACCTAGAAATGCTTTGGTCCACTTGAATGGCATGTGTTTTTTAGGGTTTTAACCATGATGTTCTCGAACTTTGTCAACATGTAACTTTATTTTTCTTGTTAGATTTGTCTTGTATGATTCATATATGTTTGTTAAAATGTTTATATGTTCAAATTTTTTTGATTCATTACCTTGCTATGTTCATGTTTGCTTTTATGAATGCATACATGTGAAAATGGCCTGTTGAACTTCATATGTGACCTATACCATGATTCTTGATTTTGTAACCTCTTGAATAGGATTTTCATGGCTCATTATACTTGTTTATATGTCTTGTTAGAACCATAACATGTATAGGGTTTGTTTGTTGCCTTTGCGAATGCTTGAATGTGAATGGTATACCTTGAACTGCCTTGTGATTCATAACATGCTAGGGTTTCATTGTTGACTTGGTTGTTACCATGGAACTTGCTTACTTTCCCCCATGAATCCATGAACAAACCTTTGAATTGTTGTAACATTTCTTGTGTTTCTGATTGTTTGATTGTTATCAATACATGTTTAAATGGTATTATGTTGTTACATTTGATCTCATTTGATCCTTATAGCATGCTTGCCTCAAGTTGTAACTTGTTTACATCAATCTTGTTTGAATGTTATAGATGAACTTGTTGTTGTTACACATGTTTCTTTACTTGCATTGATGAATGTAACCTCCATGTCTTTATGTTTATCTTGAATATTGTTCATATGTTGTTACATGTGCTTGCTTTTTTTTTAAAACTTTGTTAAGTCTTCCCCAAGTGATGAAATTTGTTAGTTTTCATCCAGCTGCCTCCTCTTTCTCCTATTCCAAAGGAAAGATTCTTTTTTTACCCCCAGGGTCATAGATAGCTTTTTACCCTCCCTCTGACTTTGTTAAGTCATCTTGAACCCTAACTTAGTTAAGTTAGAACCTACTATCCATTAGAATTTGCTTAAGTCTAAAAGACCCACCTTTACTATGAGTGTTCTTGAACTAGAACCCTAGGCTAAAGTTTGTCAACTCTATGTAAGGATCATTGTCATGATTACTTACTCCCCTCCTGGATTTTGTCAAAGTCAATCACCTCGAGTGTACATCTTAGAATAGAGAGTTTTATTAAACTCTATACATGAATTGTTATGTTTGTTCCCCTTTGAACCTTGATCATAATCAAGTGTTCATCCACCCTTAGTGAGGTGAACTACAATTGCTCTGATTCTATCCTAGTTACGATATGTAGTTAAAATATGTGATATCTTTGCGATCAAACTTAGAAATATCAAGCCTAGGTCTTTACCTCAAAACCCTAACCTCGACCCCAAACCATAGCAAGCAACTTAGCATACAAACATACAAAAGATTCATGTAGAGTACTACAGATGTTTAGGATGTGAAATACCTACCCTAAGCATAACCAACCCCGATCCTCGAATCTCTTAGCATTGTTGTTACATCGCGTAAAAATTGTTTCTTTCTTTAACCTTTCATTTGGATAAATCAAAGTCCAGTTGTGAATTTAATGAATTAAGATTCAAGTTAATCAATAGCTTGACATCCGATTCTCACCGCAACAATGTGCAAGTTCGAGAAAATTTGACTGTTGAAGCATTCCCTGTTCGATTGAGTATAGAGAAGTGAAGCAGATTTGTGGTAAGGAGGTTGTTCTTGTGAAGTTTGATTGAGGAGGACCTGCTGGAGGTAGTATGAATTGGGAGCAGGAGAGTCGAATAAGGGAATCTTATCCAGAATTATTTTTCATCAGGTAATTTTCGAGGACGAAAATCTTTTTAAGTGGGAGAGAGTAGTAACGCCCCAATTTTAATGTAATATTTTAATTAATTATTAGGATATTTGTTTGTTGCATATAGTATGATTTATTTTGGTTAATTTTATTTTTTTAATGACTTGAGTGTTATAAGGTTAGTTTTGTAATTTAATAATTATCAAAATAGTTACGTTGAGAGCCTGAGATTTAGAAATTAATATTTATTGAAATTTTAGTTAATTTTAAGATATTTAATAATTATTAAAGTAATTAGAGTTTTTAGATTTAATTATAGGTTTTAATTAAATAATTATTTAATTGAAATACATATTTAATTGTGATGTTTTAGAATAATCATTTAAGGTAATTATAATTATTATTTTTTAAGTTGGAATAATTATTTAAGTGGAATAACTTTTAACAATACAAAATTAATTATTTTACCTTAAAGGTATTATGGAAGTTTTGGAGTAAGTAGGAGGTGAAATGTCCAAATGGAATTTGGGACTATAAATTTTAAATTTGGTGTGTTAGTTAGGACAAATCAGAAAAAATCACAATTGGTGAAATGGCATATTTGAGAGCGAGAAAGGAAGATTTGGAAAATGAACATTAGGAATGAAAATACTTGTGAGAAAAAGTTTCGATTAAGGTAAGGGGAGGAATTGCTTACTGTAAGGTGACATTTAATCAGCAGGATGATGATGATTTCCTTACACTCTCATCAGCCCCAAAGGATTTTCAATCTAAAAAAACTATTTTATTTATCGGTAATACGGTGATGTATTTTTATATATTTATGTATTCACACACACACACACACACACACACACACACACACACACACACACACACACACACACATATATATATATATATATATATATATATATATATATATATATATATATATATATATATATATATATATATATATATATATATATATATATATATATATATATATATATATATTGTAGCGGTAAAAATCGTGAGCGTAAGCTATTGATTAGCTTAACTAAAAAAAAACAAGAGTCGCCACCGCACTTTTATTTTATCCAAATAAAGGAAAGGAAAAAGAGCGAACAAAACCAAAGAGTTCCAAAACAAGAACAAGAAACAGAGGTCGGGGTAAGGGGGTTGGTTACGCAATGGGAAGGTGTTAGCACCCAAAATGTCTATAGTACTCTATAGGAGCCCTTTGAAATATTTACGTTTTTTAGTTTGAAAATGGTTTGTTTGAAAAGAGATTGGGGAGATGAGAAGAGAATTATGTTTTTAGATTTTTGTGTTTGGAGAGACTTATCGTCTCATGCCTACATACCCACAAAGTGCAATATAGGATCAAAACCCCGTAGTTCGTGGTACAAATGACAAAAATTTGTTGGTTTTGATTGATTTTAGATGTAAAGACAAGTCGTCATTTTAAGGAGAAAACTGCGACTATTCACCCACGATTATTAAGACAACATCTGCGTCACATAAAGATGGAGGATTTGCTTGGATTATCAACAAGACTATCACTCAACATCAACGTGGAAAATGTCAAAGTCTTAATAATATGGGGAATAGGATACTTACATCTCAACTATAGAAATGAATCATGTCTAAACTTTTATGAAAAGTTTTAAAGGGAAAAAGTGCATAAAGACATAAAAAGAGTTGATGAGTTTTTGTATTTTTTATGTCTTTTGAAATTGGTCAAAGCATGATTAACATTGATTGACTTTTATTAAGAAGAACAAAAGTTTGAAAATCACTTGACAAAAGTCAAGGTTTTATTGCGAAAGCGGTTTTGAAGTTTGAAACCAAGAAGGTTTTGAAATAGGGAGAAAGTTTTGAAAATTTAAGAAGGGGGAGGAGATGAAGTGACTATCCTAGAAACCAAAATAAAAGCTAGAGGTAAGAAAGATCTAACCGACTTATAGCACACTCCATAGCAAGAAAAAAGAATTCCATCAGATTTAAAGCATAAGCTAATGAGCGAGCCAAATAAAGGCTAAGATCCACAATACTCCAAGCATAGGAATGAGAGTCCTAATTCTAAGTCCAAAGGTCTATGAAGTCCAAGGTCTAAGAGTAGTCCAAGATCATAACCACAAAGTTAATAGCACCAAGTTTTTTAGAGATTTTTATCCTTTATTAGTGTTTTGAACAAGGTATGGTCCAAGTGGACAAAAGAGAAATGACATAAAACATAAACAAAGATATGATATGAAATGATAATATGGAAACATAAAAGTAAAGAAATAAGGAGTAAGAAGAGAATATATACAAAATTATACAAGGATATTGTTAGTGAATTAGTGATTAGTGGTTAGAACATATGTTCAATGATGATTAATTCTTGCACTTTAGACCAAGGTTAATGAAAACTCATTAGAGGATTGATAGAATTAAAGCCTCCTAACAATGATTTTCATAGGTAGTGGACTTAAGACAAGCAACTAATCATACTTGGACTTTCAAACATAAGTTTGAGCCACAAATGATCATTTTCCGATTAAGGGACACTTTAGCGCTATGTTAAGCAATCGTAATCGGGTTTATGTAGAAACCACGACTATCTGAGGCCGGTCAATAATAATGTTAGTGTTAACACATGTTAGAGAAGTGATATGTAAATCACTCTCCTAAAACATGCCACACAAAAAGAAAAGAGGTAGTGATCTCATCATAATCAAGATTTTTCATCAATTAATCAAAGGTAATCTATCACTAATCCAAAGTACGGAGAATTATCTCAATGATTATTCGTCCATAGATTTGAAATAATGAAGATTAAACAACCTTGATAATCAACAATCTATGATCCATAGATTTCATCGATAAAAAATAAAAAGAAGAAGAAAGAGAATTAAAATGAAAAGAAACCTCAATTTGAATCTTAAATCGATTAAATCATCATCAATATCAATCACCTCTTTTAGTGGATAAAATCGACACTCAAAGTCCATTGATATTGATGAGATCTTATCAAAATTCAAGATCCAAAACAAAATCTATTTTAAGAAAATATTTCAAAAGAAAAACAAATGTTAGAAAAAATATTAAAAGGAAATTGGAAAAAAGAAAGAAAGGGAGGTTTTAAAGTAAAACAAAATGGTGATAATAGTAAAAAGGCCTCACGGCCCAAGATTGGTTAAAAAAAAAGTTTAAAAAATAAAAAGTAAAGTGAAATGAATCTGAAGTTATAGAACTTCATCATCTTTTCCAAAACACACGACAACTGTTCACGGCCATGGATAATCAGAGTTCTTCATAAATTGGAGTGGCGAGATACGAAAATCACACAGGACAGATCGATATCAAGAGCTCTTCACAACAGTACCAACAGTTCAAAGAAACACAACAAAAAGTAAAGGATCGAAACTGACGGTGAAGCTCAATCTACCTTCAAATTCAGGTAAACGGTGAAACAAAAACTCTCTTCTTCTTCTTCTTCTTTGAATCTGACCGAATTTGAACTAGTGTTGTGTGATGTTGAAATGTATTGCGGAAAGATTATGAGATGTGGTTGTTATTGTTTGGAGCTGTTGTGAATTGATGGAGTTGTTGTTTGTAATTTATTTTTTGAAGAACTTTGGAAGATATATGAACAAGAGTGATGAAGAATGGTGAATTTGGAATTGATGGAAGTAGTTTGGTTGAAGGTTGAAGATGAGTATTGGTGAGTTTTCAGCAGAGATTTTCTGGCTTTTCAAGCTTGAGAGAAATGAATGAATGTGGCTTGTATTTATAGATTGAGAGTGAGGGTGAGTGATTTTCCGTTTGTGAGAATTTCACTGCGTTTTGAATTGGGTCTTTACACGTGAGCTTTTTGCTGATATTTTTCATGTCGTTTTGCTTATTGCTATTTTCAGCTCTTTTTCAAGTACGTGACGTGGACTATTTTATCTTTGTTGCAACTGGCTCACTTGACGTTATAACACGGCTGGGATTTGGCTTTGGCTTTCATGGCTCAACCTCAATTTCAAGCCACTTTCGCTCTGCTTCTGGAACAATATTTCCATCAAATCTTAAAAATCCTATCTCTCTCCTCCTTAACGGATTTTCCAACAGATCAAAAAATGAAGTCCATTGACTAAAAACAATACCTTTTTCATCAGAATATTTCTGAATATGTTCTAAGAAATCAAACAGCCTTGAAACTTTTGAAGACTCCGTCAAATTGGTCTCAGTATCAACCTTGAATGGGCTTTCTGATGGAAGTACAATAAGATCATTTTTCTTGAGTGATTGACGACAGATTGGACAGTTTCCACCCATTGAGGTACCCCAGTAATTGAATAGGCATTCTCTACAAAACTGATGTGCGCATGGTGTAAAAACAGGATCTTCAGGTGATTCCAAACATATAGAGCCTTCTACAGTTTCACCCTTTTGAATATGACCCAACACCTCATCAATGTATCCATGAGATTGGATACAATGGGAAGAAGAAATAGAATTCTGTAGGAATCTACTAGCAAGTTTGTTCAATTTTGCATTTTGCTGTGTATCACTTTCACAGCACATATCAGATGATTCAGAATGAGAATTGAGGAATTTTCTTGCAAGTCTGCTCAAATCTGCATACTTTGTAGGATCACTTCCACTCATGACCAAAAATGGATGGTCACAGCAACGTCTTAACTGAGTTAGTAGGTCAAGGATATTTGCATAGTAGTTAAGAACCTTTCCTTGGGCAACATATTGCTCAAATTGGACTTTAGATCTCAGGAAGAGAGCATCATAGAAGTCCCGTTCAGATTCTGACTGTTCACACTCAATCAATTGAATATCAGTTGGTGGCAAGACAAGTATAGGCCTTCCTTCTTTATCCTTTGTTTCCTTGGTTCTTCTTAGCATCAAGGTCCTCAAAATTCCCTTGACCAATTTCAGGGCTCTTTGATCAACTTAGTCCACCACTGCCAGCTGCACCAAGGTTCAACACGCAAGAAAGACAAGAGACTGAATATATCTTCCAAACTATTCTGGAGCGGTGTTCTAGTTAGACACCAGCGGCAGTGTGAGGACAGGGCAATAGTAGCCTGGGCAACCTGACTTTTATGGGCTTTAATATGATGAGCTTCGTCTAGCACTACTCTGAACCATTGGACCCTGTGGTAGATGCTATTCTCTCCATCACTTTTATATGAAGCTGATAAGACACCATATGTTGTCAAGACAACATCATACTCTAACAACAAATCAACATTATCAGTTCTACCCCCACCATAATGAACAAATATAGATATGCTGCCTGATTTTGAATGTGTTTCAAGCTCGTCCTTCCATTGACCCAATAATGCCATGGGACAAACAATCAGAGTTCCACCCTCTACATTGTTAATATTCCTCCTCTTAGTTGTGAAAATGTTGTCATATAGGCTCTCTGCATTACTGTCTTCTGACTTCACCCTACCTGGATTACTTAGAATCAAGGCAATTGTCATAATAATCTTTCCAAGTCCCATTGCATCCACCAGAATTCCTCCAGTTTGAACAACAACGCTGATAATAGTTCCTGTCGTAGATCTTATGTGTTTATCTGCTGCACCAAGACAAGGCAGCAACTCTGTTTTCACATATTGCTGGTGTTCAGGCTTCATTAAATTGTATACATTTCTCAGGTTATTCTTCAGATATAATCCGGCAGCCTGCCGAACCTCCGCCGATATTCCCTGAGCACGAGAAAAGATGAACGCAAGGTAATTATTGAAGTCGGGGAGGTTAGAGTATTGTTGAATTTGGCTCCAAATCTGAGACTTATCGGCGGAAGAAGAATGAGAAATATGTTGCTCCAGTATGGTGCAGATCTCCTTGAACCCTTGCTCCTGTGGCTGCCAATTTCAGCATCAGAAAAATAAGGACATAATGCCTCATCATGGGCTTTCTCTTTTGCCAAACCTCTGAAAGAGCAGCAAGAGTAACTCTATCACCGTGATCCTCAGTTAGTGATGCGACAAGGGAACTCAAGGCTTGCAAAACTCTCAAAATTGCAGCTCCATTAGTAGATGTGGTACTAAGAAGAGCTTTCATAGCTTCACTGAAGACATGTAACTCGACCATTGCAGAAGATGTCAAATTTTTAACTGCTTCAGCCAGCTCAGTGACAAAAAGCTGACAATGAGTCGGAGAAATGGCCACCAATTTCTTCACTACCTCCGCAACAAAAGTATATGCATTATCTGACAAACCTTCGTGTGCAAGCAGCGAACACAGGAGCCGGAGCTCAGATTGTGGCAAATTACTCAATACTCTCTGAGACTCAGATTCCACATTATTATCAACAGGTGTGGGTTTGGATGAATCATTAACCATAGTAGATGCATCAGCCTTAGAAGTCAAAATATCAGAACCTGTATTTGTTTCTGCCTCGACAGCAGATATTTGAGCACCCGGTGGTGACTGTGAAGTCGAAATCAATGGTTTATCAGATGGAGTGGACTTTCTTCCAGCACTATCAATTATTACATCCAGTAAATTTAGCAGCTGCTCAAGATGGGCTATGCTCCTCAAATAAAGTGGTTGGTTCAAAAGACCCAAAAGCACTGCAATGGAAATGTATCCTTTATTACTTTCACCTATATTGACTTCATCTTCAACAACCATCACAACTTTGCCACGTGCGTCACTAGCATTATTTTGTTCTCTAATCTCAGGATGCGGAAGCCTAGACTGGAGCAAATTACTTGCCACATATAAATGATTACGAGCAAGATAAGTAAGGGTTTCTAGTACTCGCCGAGACAGCAGCGGGGGTACCCCATCAAAAGACTGAGGACGTGAATACATTACATTGCTCTGACAGCCATATAATCTATACAGTGGCTCAATAGTACCAAAAGAACTGACAGGCTTTCTCACATCAAGCATTAGCAAGTCCATCAGAATTTTCACCAAAGATACTCTTGTTTCACTATGAGCACAAAGATTTAAAAGAAACCTCTGCAGTTGGCCTTTATAGAGTGGCTGCACCATGCGAAATAACCGAACCATGGCATGCAAGGCTTCTGTGTCAACTAGTGGCTTGCACAATTGCATGGATGTAATAGCCTCATGAAAATTGGGTGCATTCATCCTTTGTTTTGCACTAGCATAATTTGGAATTACAATATTCTTACAGTCCTCAAAGCTAGTCAGTATCCATGTACGCATGAGTTCCTGCAAGCAAGACCTTAATATTTCATATCGAGCTGGAAGACTTGGTGGACCAGCATATGCTTTGATATTAGCCCCAACTCTTCTCTTTAAAGTTGATTTAATTTTACAGCAACATTGTAGGATTCCTTCAACCTTTCAAGTGCAAGGATAAGCAACTTGTATCATGTTTGTGGAAATGGAAAAAGTGAGAACTTCCTAGATTCCAACCAGTGGACAATAACTTCTTCAGGAGTAACATACGGGCCAACCTTCAATGCTTTTAGAATCACATGGAAATGACTTACTTGAATGAACACTTTGGACTTGCATCCCAAAACAAACATCTTGATTGAACATCCACCAAACATGACTTGTACAGACAAAACTCTGAATCTTCGATTAAAACTGGGACAAACTTTTCATAAAACACTGCTCGATAAACTGATGATTCTTCACAAGACCACTTGACTTTGAACAATCATCTCTTGAGAAAATAGACCACTGATACAGATACTTGCAAATGAAGTAATCCCTTGACAGTTTGACATTAACTGCACATGAATAGCCACACTCAATTCCAAGTCATTCTTTTGCCATGAATCTCCCTACAAAACCTTAAACACACAGTGAAGAAGAAACAAACAAATTGAAAAATATTTTTGGTCTTTTGGTTAGAGGTACATAAAGCAAGTATGAAACAACAAGGGACCTAAGAAAAATCAAAAAGTATGGTCTTGTTTGTGAATGTAATGATGCAAATGAAAAGTGGGATCTTAGGGGTAAAAATTAGGGTATTACAGCTGCCCCTATTTAAGATTCTCCTATCCGAAGATATGAAGATTGACATCTTTGTCTCGACCAGATAGAAGAGACTTAAATATAACAATAAACCCAATTTTTGGCCCTAAGAGGCCACCAAATGATATGATTATGCTAATGATATGGTATGCAAACACAAGACCACCATGGGGAGAAAATGCCACAGGAGAAAAACAAACATCGGAGCAGAAGAAGAAAAGAGATCCCACAGGGGAAAACAAAAAAAAAACAAGATCCTATTCCGATAAAGGAAAGGAAATAACTCAACAGGGAAAGAGATACCAACTGCCAGTTACTGGGCGAAGATATTCGAACCGAAGATAATAGGTAAAACACTTTCTACTGGTTACTGAGTAGAAAATAAGTACAAAAATCACAAGAGAATTGTTATCTACCAGTTACTGGGTAGAAAACAAAGAGATGTATTACTTACTACCAATTACTGGGTAAAGAGTAATCCACTCATTGAGATATACTCAACTACCTGTTACTAGGTAGGAAAAGAAGCAACGCCAACTACTGATTACTGAGTAGTTTAGCGAGAATAATAAACTTGAATGAAAGGGGTTACCAACTATCGGTTACTGGATAGGGTAAACAACATATCAACTACCTGCTACTGGGTAGGAAAAGAAGCAATGCCAACTACTGGTTACTGAGTAGTTTAGCGAGAATAATAAACTTGAATGAAAGGGGTTACCAACTATCAGTTACTGGATTGGGTAAACAACATGTCAACTACCTGTTACTGGGTAGAACAGATTCGACTACCTTTTACTGGGTAGGAGAAGGAGGTAAAGGTCAACTACCTGATACTGGATAGGACAAACATACTCGACTACCTGTCACTGGGTAGGAGAAAGAGATATATCATCAGCCACTTGTTACTGAGCAGCTCCAACAAATTTCTCAAATAAAGAGACAACCATTTGTTGGAAAAAAGATATTAACAACTCTGTCGGGGATCTTTAAAAGAGATACGAGCAGGTTAGACCATGCAATAGACTTCTCGTCAGGAATTATTCCACAAAAAATTCCATCTGATAGAAAAGCTGGTCGGATAAGGATCCATCATTTCACAATAAACTTCTTTGTTGAGGATGAAATAGAGAAATGTTATTTATTGCGAAGGTAAATTTCTGGAGATTACACAAGCTGCTCAAATAAAGAGGCTTCCACATGAAGTTGCATAAGTAATTACCAAGAGAATGTTATCAAAACACTACTGGGGAAATCAAATCTTCATCTTCTGATGGGGATCAATAACAGATTCTGCCGAGGAAAATAAATCCTCAAAACTACCTTCTCGACATCCAAGTTTCACAGCCCAGGGAAAACCAAAGTAACTGCTGCAAGAGACCAAAGTTCAATCCAGGAATAAACTGGAGAGAAACGGTCAAACAAGACTCGACCCAATAAGGAAATAACTCAAATGGGGAATAATTCCATCCAGATAAAAGCTGGGGAGGAAAGCTAAACAAACATCTTCCACGAGGCATAAACTCAGTGGGGAATTAAAAATGATAGGTATTTTCTGCTTAGGGGTCGACACTCTAATGAAGAGAGGACACACGTACTCCGCGGGATAACCACACCGGGGAAAGGTAAACACCAACAAAAAACAAGATGCACAATGCAACAAAAACATGTTATGCTCAACCAAAATGAATGCGTATGCAATGCATATGAATATGAATATGCTGACAAATCAGACAAAGAGGGCAAACAGAGGGTGAACAAAACACCACAACACCACTGAAATACTCGGCTAATCTCCACAAGTTAGAGATATCATTGGAGATCGTGTTGGGGATCAACAACAGAAAACCTGCAAGAGATACACAAGAGCCACCAAAGGAAAATAAATCCTACTACAAGGCTCAAATCTCGCTGAGGAAATGGAGATATTGCTTAGGGAGAAGACCCCAAAGATCAATCTTCAACCATCAATAATTCAACAAGAGGGAACAACAATATGAACTCCGCTTTGAGAAAAAAAACTGTTGGAGAAAACATAACAACACAAATCTTCCAACCCTGTCAGGGGAATAAGAAGTTAACATCATAGCAAAAAGTCAAACTGTGGGGGATTTAAAATCAACACACAATCACAAGGTGAGAGAAAACCCGACAGGCGACTGCTATATCAACACTTCTTAGAAGTAAACAACATTGTTCTCTACTTGGGGAATAATCCAAAGCAAATATACATAACCTCTGCTAGGAATCATCAAAGACAAATCTCCGCATAGGCAAAAACATCAGGGAGAAATGGTCTTCAAATTTCTCAACTGTTCGATCATAACCTGGTTGAATGAATAAAACATATCCATCATTTGAATCAAAACCTTGTTGTGGAAAACCGTTCAATAGTCGTCTGGTTTATCCAAAGAAACAAAACTTTGCTAAGGGAATATCGACAAACTTTACTGAAAAGACCTCAATATAGCTCAAATGGGGAAACATCAACACAACTCTACTGGGGAGCTGCCAATAAATTCTACCAGAGAGGCAAGAAAGAACCCTGCTGAAGAGAACACTTACGCTTTTTGCTTCAAGATTCTACCATTCTTGGGGTTACTGTTGACATCCTTTCTTTTATTTTCACAAATCAAAGAAAAATGTTTTTATAATTTTCAAAATTTAAATCAATTATTCACATTTGTTTCAAAAATCATCATCAAAAATAAAATGAAATTCTGTAAACAGAAACAAAATAAGAATTGCAAACAAAGGGACAAAGGCCCAAATTCTATTGATAGAATGGTAGTCCGCAAATGGCGTAACTCCATGGATCATTACAAAGTTTGAAAAATGGTAAGTACGATGGAAAGTTCTACATTGAAATACAATGACCATTATTCTCCCTAACAACTTTGAATTCCAACTGTGCTTGAGACTTCAGCGGAGAATAATTGAAGTGAAACCTTTGATAGGAAATGTTGCTTCAAACGATCAAGACTGGCCAGATGCAGTTACTTACCATGATCCCTAACTTTTTCCTAGATTGCCCTCTCGGGTTTTCAATCTACCGGGATAATTATTTCTGTTTTGTCTCTAATTTTTGCCTGGACTGCTTTTTCGGGTTTTCAATCCACCGAGACGCTCATTTTTGCCTAAGCCGCCCTTTCAGGTTTTCAACTTAGCGAGCTGTTCTTTTATTTTTTAGGCGAAGTATTTCCTGACTGCATTGGCATTCACAGGACGAGTGAACTCCTCTCCATCCATAGTTGTAAGAATTAATGCACCGCCAGAGAAGGCTCTCTTAACAACATATGGGCCTTCATAATTAGGAGTCCACTTGCCCCTAGAATCAGTAGTAAAAGTCGAGATCTTTTTGAGCACGAGGTCACCTTCTCTGAACACACGGGGTCGAACCTTCTTATCAAATGCTTTCTTCATTCTTTGTTGATATAATTGGCCATGACACAAGGCCGTCATTCTTTTCTCTTCAATTAGATTCAACTGGTCGTACCTACTTTGACACCATTCAGCCTCAGACAATTCAGTTTCCATCAAAACTCTCATAGAAGGGATTTCAACCTCTATCGGGAGCACTGTAGGGATTTCCTTCTTTTATCAGACGTCCCTCACGGATAGCTTCCTCTAATCTCATCCACATGTTAACCATTTCCGTGAAATCACTAGGAGCGCTCGTAACCATCCTTTCATAGTAAAATGGACCCAGAGTCTTCAGAAAAATCTTGTTCATTTATTTCTCTTCCAGTGGAGGGCTTATCTGAGCTGCAATCTCACGCCATCTCTGTGCATATTCTTTAAAAGTTTCTTTCTCTTTTTGAGACATTGCGCGGAGCTGATCACGGTCTGGCGCCATATCAAGATTATACTTATATTGACGAACAAAAGCTTCACAAAGATCATTGAATGTCTTGATTTGTGTACTATCGAGTCCCATATACCACTTCAGCGCAGCACCAGTAAGACTATCTTGAAAATTGTGGATCAACAACTGATGGTTGTCAGTATAGGTAGACATCTTTCTAGCATACATGATCAAATGACTTTGCGGACAAGTGTTCGCTTTGTATTTCTCAAAATCCAGAACTTTGAACTTGGCGAGAATCTTCACATTTGGAATAAGACAAAGCTCATGAGCATTCTTTCCAAATAACTCCTTTCCCCTTAAAGCCCTGATTTCTCTCTGCATTCCAGCAAACTGATCTTGAAAGTCATCTATTCGATCCATAACATCTAAACTCTCGCTCGGAGCAGTGTGGAAAATTTGTTCTTTAGTATAAGGCATATCGTGAGTTACAGGCGGTGGCACAGGTATGACAGTAGGAACAACCGGAATTTCAGCATTAGGAACAACATTAACCACAGGAGGTGGTACAGCCATGACAGCATTCGGGAACAGGAGGTCGATATCCCTCTGGCACATAATTGGTAGGCATGCCCCAAGGGAAACCAACAGGCATTTGATATTGAGAAGTATTAATCGGGGCCACAGAAATGGGCGTTGATCCGATCTCAGAAATCACAGTCATCTGCACAGGAGAAAGAGGAGGTGGTGGTGGTTGATTCTGAGCAGCCACCATAGCTTCCATTTCAGCAGTGAGTCTCTCCAAACCATCTTTCAGAGTTGATACCTCTTCACGGAGCTCGCAGTTCTCTTGTTGCAACTGATCCATCTTTTTCTTAGAGTTAGCCCGAGTGCTGTAGTGATGCGACAGCTTGACTGAAGGAAGGCCAAAAGAAACAAATAAGACATCTAGAAAAGGCAACACACAATGCTCAATGATGCGAATGCAATATGCAAAATGTAAGTGTTTCAACCAGCTTTCAAGGATCTTTAAGATATAAAGCAATTACAAACATCATAAAGAAAAATAACACTTTTTGAAATACTGATAAACATCTCATTTTATTGAATATTGGAAAGAGTTACACTTGGAAGTACAAGATACAATAATATCAAAATAAGAAAAATCTAGGTCCTAAGGAACATCTGATGACGATCCAAGCTGATACTTCCTTCGGAGTCTCTTAATCTCTTTCTCATAGTTGTGCTTCATGGTGATCTTCTCTAGTACAAGCTGATCCACAATATCCTTCCAAGCACCAGAAGTAGGAGGATGTGATGATGGAGTAGTAGAGGAAAATAAATCCTCTGCATGTCTCTTCACAGCGCGCCGCTCAAGTAACTCTATCAAGTCGTCTTTCTCCTTTATCTGTTTTTGCAATTCCATCTTCTCTTTGTCAGAAGCTTGAAACTTACTTTCCCATATCTCTTTCTCTTCCTTCATCTTAGCCAAAGCATCTTGAAGTGTCTTCACATCATCAGAAGAAACAGGGAGTGGCGTAGGGAGTGGCGTAGAGATCACCGTAGTCAGAGGTTTCTCAATAGGATAAGGCATCTTAAGCTCCATAGCCCTCTTCTTCACCCAAAGCGTGTAAGGTTCCAAGGCAATGCAAACTTGTCTTCCAATCTCCCCTCTATCCAACCTGTGAATCTTAGTCCAGGCATGAGCCATTTTTCTTCTCAAACCAAGAGAATCATCCCCTCCTTGAAAGAATAAACCCTCTAATAAAATATTTTTAGGCCTATCCTTCAACATATAACCCAATTGACGGCGAGCTAAACTCGGGTTGTAGTTAATTCCGCCTTGTATTCCAAGAAGAGGAACATTGGCGAATTCTCCACAACTATCAATA
>OZ012737.1:367040578-367063650 GCA_963859935.3 Lathyrus sativus
CCTTGATCCAATATCAAGTGGCTTTTCTTAATCACTAAAGAACACCATAAGATACATTTGAGATTGTGCGCCACGAGCCTTAAGAGGTGAAGAAGGAGTGAGAATGAAGCATCCATACACTCACTTTGATTATTTTGACATAAGGTGTTCGATTGGTTGTTTGAAATAATCTCCTCTACTCATAGTCTTTAGTGCAATCCTAATTAAGAACAATCTCTTTTCAAAGTCATAAACCAACATGAACTCTTCAAACTCCTCTTTTTTTATGCCATAGGACCACCCTCCGAAAATCCTTTTTCAGGTAAAATCAACCAACAAACAATCATTTTTTAGGCTGAACTACGAAGCTCTGACTTTTTCATTGTACCATGAGGGTACGTAGGCACGGGACCAATGTTGAGGCAAGCACCCTTAATAAAAGACATCATTTCCTCTTTAGCAGATAAACCTTTAGATAAACAACACTTTTCATGCACAGATAACCTAGACGGTTCTCGTTGAGTAGAACGGATGTGAGGGGTGCTAATATCCTCCCCTTGCATAACCGACTTCCAAACCCGACAATTGGTTGCGACGAATTTGTCCCCTTTTCCTTTTTTTGGGTTTTATCGATATTTTCCCTTTCCCTATTTTGGTAAATAAATAAAATTCAGTGGTGACTCTTCTGTCAAGTCCAATCAGTGAGCTTTTCTCATGAGGTCGTGTTCTCATTTTTGTGGTGCGACAATAACACCCAAATAATTAAAAAAACACAATTAATCAAAATAAATCACACCGCATGCAACAAACAAATATCCTAATATTTAATTAAAATATTACAGTAAAATAGGTGTGTTACAACTCTCCCCCACTTAAAAAAAATTCTTCCTCGAAAGTTATTCGACAAAAATATATTTGGATAGGATTCCGTCATCCGGCTCCCCTGCTTGCAATTCATACTGCCTCCAGCAAGTCCTCCCCAAATAACCTTGATAAGAACAATCTCCTTGCCACAAAGCTCATTCACTTCCCTATCCTCAATCCGAATAGGGAATGCTTCAACAATCAAATTATCCTGAGCTTGCACATCACCCATAGGTATTATATGAGACGGATAATAAACATATTTTCGAAGCTGTGACCCATGGAAAACATCATGCAGGTTCGAGAGAGATGAGGGTAGAGCCAAATGGTAGGAAACAACTCTAATCCTATAAGTAATTAGATATGGTTCAATGAAGCAGAAAGTAAGCTTCTTAGACTTCGGAGCACAACCAGCACCCATCATCGGAGTAACTCTCAGAAAAACATGATCACCTTGTTGAAACTAAAGATCCTTCCTGTCATGATAACTTTTTTGAAAACTCTGTGATGCTTTCAATTTCCCTCGGGTCATCTTGATCCTCTCAGTCATCTGCTGAACAATTTTAGGTCCGAGCATAACACTTTCTCCTACTTCATACCAACACAAGGAGTCCTACACATTTTATCATATAATGCCTCATTCGATGCCATTCAAATTCTAGAACAAAAAATGTTATTGTAAATAAACTCAATCAATGGCGAGTAGCTATCTTAAGCACAACCTTATTCTAGAACACAAGCCCTCAGTAAATCCTTCAAAGAATGGGTAGTCCTTTCTATTTGAACGTCTGTCTCTGGATGAAAGCACAACTCAATTTCAATTTATACCCAAAGCCTTCTGCAAACTCTCACAAAACCTTGATCTAAACCTCAGATCCTTATCCGACATAAAACACAAAGGTATATCATGCAGTCTAACAATTTCTTCAATATTGAACTAGACTAACCTCTGCAAGGAATGTTTAATCTTCATTGCTAGGAAATGAGCCGATTTAGTTAACCTATCCAATATAACCCAAATCGAATCATTGCCTTTAGAATTCTTTGGCAAAATTGACACAAAATCCATAGAAATGTTGTCCCATCCCATTCTGGAATACTCAATGATTGCATTAGACCCAACGACTACTGATGTTCAATCATTGACTTTTGGTAAGTCAAACGAGCATAAACAAACTTGACGACTTCTTTCTTCATACCGAGCCATCAAACAACTTCTTCAAGTCTTGATACATCTTTTTGCATGATGATGAATACTTAGACTACTTCGATGTCCTTCCTAAAGAATACTCTTCTAAAGTTCTGGAACACCTGATGCATAAATTCTATCTCTGAATCTCATCATACCATTCTCATTAATCCTTAGCTCTACACCTATTATCCATGATTAATCAACACCCAACAGTCTATGAATCCAAAGTTAATCTTATGATCCTCTCTGATATCTTCCAGAATAACACTAGTTAGCTTCAACATACCTAAATTTAAACTGAGAGACGTTTCTTCGCATACTAAACTCTTATCTCATAACTGTTCCATCAACTCCAATTCTCAAACCATAAGCATTGTCATATGCAAGGACTTCCTGCTAAATGCATTAGCAACCATATTCTCTTTATCTGGATGGTAATCTAGACCAAAGTCATATTCTTCTAGGAACACAAGCAATCTCCTCTACCTCACATTCAATTCCTTATGATCAAAAAACTATTTCAAAAGTAACGTGATCATTGAACACCTCAAATCTGTAGCCAAACCAGGCAGTGCCTTAAAATCTTCAAAACGAATATTGTCTAGAAGCATAAGCTACCACCAGACCATTCTACATCAACACATCTCCCAGGCACATCTTTGAAGCATCACCACATATAACAAAAAACTCACTTGGATTCGGTAAAAATCAAAATTAGAGCAGACGTCAACTTCTTCTTGAGTTCTTGGAGACTTTCTTCATAATGCACATCCCAAACATAGAGTTGACCCTTTGAATAAACGACAATGCTAACTTCAAAAAACCTTCAATAAAATTCCTATAGTAACTAATCAATCCAAAAAAAAATTAATCTTAATGACATAATTCATAGTCTCTCATTGTAACACAACATCTATCTTCGATGGATCCATGACAATACGACCAGCAGAAATCACATGATTAAGGAAATTCACTACTCTTAACCAGAACTCGCACTTGGAAAACTTTGCGTACAATACGTTCTATTTCAATTTCTTCAATATAATTCTTAAACGTTCCACGTGATCTTCTTCATACTTTGGGTATATCAAGATGTCATCTATAAACACAACCACGAACTGGTATAAATACAGATGAAAGATTCTATTAATGTACTCTATGAATACTCTAGGAGGATTAAACGCACCGAACGAAATTACCTTATACTCGTAGTAAACACATCTCGCTCTAAAAGCAGCCTTTGGAATATCTTACGGCTTTACACGAATATGATGATAACCCGAACGCAATTCTATCTTGCTTAACACACAAATAACTACCATCTGATCCATCAAATCATTGATCCCTAGAAATGGAACTTATTCTTGACTGTCATTCTATCCCGCTATCTATAATCGACATACAACCTTATGCCACCATATTTCTTCTTAACTAGCAACACAAGCACACCCAACGACTAAACACTCAGATGAATAAACTTCTTCTCAAGCAGATCTTCCAACTGCTTCTTTAATTCACTCAACTCTGAAATAGACATTCTATAAAGGCTGAAGAACACCGGACAATAACCAGGTACTAAGTCTATAGCACTTAACTTCACTCTTTGGCAACAAATCACTAATATCATCAGGAAACTCTTCAAGAAAACACACACCACTGGTAACTCACTAATCCTAGCCTAACCTTTAGTCTTCATAGAAGCTAATATCATAAATACTATAGCATTATCCTTTACGAGCATATCCATTTGATTAGCAGACCCAAACCAGTCATCATTGGCATCCAACTATAGAAATGACATTGATTTTTCAAAACTATTGATATGAACTTCAAATCTTCCTCCTTAGCAACTCACGAAACAACACTGATTTATCCAACAATATGCACTTTCGCTATCAGTAGCATGTCAAACCAATCTTCCACACCTGAAACATCTCAGAGCAGCAGAAGCTTCTCCCTCACTTGGTTCAATCCCAATCCTGCATACGAGCGATTAGGAAAACAAACAAACACCGACAGTGTTTCACACACATGTCGCGTATTAGGGAACAAACAACATTACAAAGCTTGGTCGGTTGGGCTGACCTGCTCTGATACCACTATGTAACTCCCTAAATCCTAGAATTTAATTTTAAAGATAAAATCATACATAGGATGTTACTTCACCAATTACTCTTGTACATAAACATGCAATTAAATAAGTCACAATAGAAGATAAACGAAAACACGTCATGAGTCTGAATAAAATAATTATTGAAGAAATCCATAAAAGAGAGTTACAGCTCATAAAATAAAACCGCAGGCACCCAAATCCCCAATGTTAAAGAACAGAGCTTTTATTCAACTATATAGAGAAAACTAGTAAATGTTAATAAGGCATCGAAGCCATCTTACGAACATCATATCTATCACTCCTGTTGATTACCTGTACAACATTGTACAATGCCAATCTAACAAAATAAACAAGGGGTGAGAATACACTTACAAGTAATAATAGTGAAATTTAGAAATAGGATAACAAACGAATACAACAGTAAGATTAATAGATAACACATGCAATAATACAAATATAAAAATCATTCTCAACTTATGCGATGCTATTATGGACAAACTCCATTACCTATATGCATGTGGTACCAAGTTTTTATGGATATCAGAGGTATGTTACTGATTTCTTCCATGGTCTCCTGTCCCTTTCCTGAACCGATGATCCCCATCAAATAGATCTGAGACCCGCCTCTGGTTTCTCAACTAAACCAACAATCCTTTCAAATATATTTGAGGTCACCAAAAAAGACCGAAGTTCCATCTAACTCCAATGTATATGAATGCATGATAGTATGAATAAGCAAACATACACTTCATCCAAAGAAAAGTTTTAATATAATCCCCCAAAAACTATTTATAATATTATTCACCAAAAAGTAGTTACATATATGAACCAAACATTATCAATAAAATCCACCAATATAGTTCCACCAAAATAATATAGTTCCACTAATATTATTATAATATAAATCACAACAAAATAATTACTTTTAATACTTATAATCACCCAAAATTCCAACACACCTCAACAAAGTTGTTATATTATTCTATAGCCCAAAACAACACTAAAACACTCAAATTACTTTAAAAGGTTCGAAAGAGGTTCAAAGGATAAGCTTCACGAGTAATAATTCTACTGTAATTATAGGGGTTGGTTGTTTAACTCAATAATAATAATAATTTTTTATCTTAATTCATCTAAGTAATTATTAACTCAATATTAATAATAATTTTTAACTCAATCTTAATTTTTAAATTAAATGATTACCTTAATAATTATTAACTCGACATTATGAAAATAATTATTAACTCAATATTAATAATATTAATTTTTAAAATAATATATATATATATATATATATATATATATATATATATATATATATATATATATATATATATATATATATATATATATATATATATATATATATATATATATATATATATATATATATATATATATATATATATATATATATATATATATATATATATATATATATATATATATATATATATATATATATATATATATATATATATATATATATATATATATATATATATATATATATATATATATATATATATATATATATATATATATATATAATGATTGTGAAATTGGTGTGAAATGTATAAATTATCTGTTTTTGAAAACAAATTTTTATTATCATCCGTAATCAAATGGGATTTTTCCAAATCTCATTCGGTTACCAAAATTTCAATCCATAAATATTACCGATTTCCCAAATCCCGTTTGATTACGGATGGTAATAAAAATTTGTATCCAAAAACAGATAAATTATACATTTCACACCAATTTCACAATCATTATATATATATATATATATATATATATATATATATATATATATATATATATATATATATATATATATATATATATATATATATATATATATATATATATATATATATATATATATATATATATATATATATATATATATATATATATATATATATATATATATATATATATATATATATATATCTGTGTGTGTGTGTGTGTGTGTATGTGTGTGTGTGTGTGTGTGTGTGTGTGTGTGTGTGTGTGTGTGTGTGTGTGTGTATGTGTGTGTGTGTGTAATACCCTAATTTTTACCCCTAAGATCCCACTTTTCATTTGCATCATTACATTCACAAACAAGACCATACTTTTTTATTTTTCTTAGGTCCCTTGTTGTTTCATACTTGCTTTATGTACCTCTAACCAAAAGACCAAAAATATTTTTCAATTTGTTTGTTTCTTCTTCACTGTGTGTTTAAGGTTTTGTAGGGAGATTCATGGCAAAAGAATGACTTGGAATTGAGTGTGGCTATTCATGTGCAGTTAATGTCAAACTGTCAAGGGATTACTTCATTTGCAAGTATCTGTATCAGTGGTCTATTTTCTCAAGAGATGATTGTTCAAAGTCAAGTGGTCTTGTGAAGAATCATCAGTTTATCGAGCAGTGTTTTATGAAAAGTTTGTCCCAGTTTTAATCGAAGATTCAGAGTTTTGTCTGTACAAGTCAAGTTTGGTGGATGTTCAATCAAGATGTTTGTTTTGGGATGCAAGTCCAAAGTGTTCATTCAAGTATGTCATTTCCAAGTGATTCTAAAAGCATTGAAGGTTGGCTCGTATGTTACTCCTAAAGAAGTTGTTGTCCACTGGTTGGAAAGTAGGAAGTTCTCACTTTTTCCATTTCCACAAACATGATACAAGTTGCTTATCCTTGCACTTGAAAGGTTGAAGGAATCCTACAATGTTGCTGTAAGATTAAATCAACTTTAAAGAGAAGAGTTGGGGCTAATATCAAAGCATATGTTGGTCCACCAATTCTTCCAGCTCGATATGAAATATTAAGGTCTTGCTTGCAGGAACTCATGCGTACATGGATACTGACTAGCTTTGAGGACTGTAAGAATATTGTAATTCCAAATTATGCTAGTGCATAACAAAGGATGAATGCACCCAATTTTCATGAGGCTATTACATCCATGCAACTGTGCAAGCCACTAGTTGACACAGAAGCCTTGCATGCCATGGTTCGGTTATTTCGCATGGTGCAGCCACTCTATAAAGGCCAACTGCAGAGGTTTCTTTTAAATCTTTGTGCTCATAGTGAAACAAGAGTATCTTTGGTGAAAATTCTGGTGGACTTGCTAATGCTTGATGTAAGAAAGCCTGTCAGTTCTTTTGGTACTGTTGAGCCACTGTATAGATTATATGGCTGTCAGAGCAATGTAATGTATTCACGTCCTTAGTCTTTTGATGGGGTACCCCCGCTGCTGTCTCGGCGAGTACTGGAAACCCTCACTTATCTTGCTCGTAATCATTTATATGTGGCAAGTAATTTGCTCCAGTCTAGGCTTCCGCATCCTGAGATTAGAGAACAAAATAATGCTAGTGACGCACGTGGCAAAGCTGTGATGGTTGTTGAAGATGAAGTCAATATAGGTGAAAGTAATAAAGGATACATTTCCATTGCAGTGCTTTTGGGTCTTTTGAACCAACCACTTTATTTGAGGAGCATAGCCCATCTTGAGCAGCTGCTATATTTACTGGATGTAATAATTGATAGTGCTGGAAGCAAGTCCACTCCATCTGATAAACCATTGATTTCGACTTCACAGTCACCACCGGGTCCTCAAATATCTGCTGTCGAGGCAGAAACAAATATAGGTTCTGATATTTTGACTTCTAAGGATGATGCATCTACTACATTTAATGATTCATCCAAACCCACACCCGTTGATAATAATGTGGAATCTGAGTCTCAGAGAGTATTGAGTAATTTGCCACAATCTGAGCTCCGGCTCCTGTGTTCGCTGCTTGCACACGAAGGTTTGTCAGATAATGCATATACTCTTGTTGCGGAGGTAGTGAAGAAATTGGTGGCCATTGCTCCGACTCATTGTCAGCTTTTTGTCACTGAGCTGGCTGAAGCAGTTAAAAATTTGACATCTTCTGCAATGGCCGAGTTACATGTCTTCAGTGAAGCTATGAAAGCTCTTCTTAGTACCACATCTACTGATGGAGCTGCAATTTTGAGAGTTTTGCAAGCCTTAAGTTCCCTTGTCGCATCACTAACTGAGGATCACGGTGATAGAGTTACTCTTGCTGCTCTTTCAGAGGTTTGGCAAAAGAGAAAGCCCATGATGAGGCACTATGTCCTTATTTTTCTGATGCTGAAATTGGCAGCCACAGGAGCAAGGGTTCAAGGAGATCTGCACCTTACTGGAGCAACAGATTTCTCATTCTTCTTCCGTCGATAAGTCTCAGATTTGGAGCCAAATTCAACAATACTCTAACCTCCCCGACTTCAATAATTACCTTGCGTTCATCTTTTCTCGTGCTCAGGGAATATCGGTGGAGGTTCGGCAGGCTGCCGGATTATATCTGAAGAATAACCTGAGAAATGTATACAATTTAATGAAGCCTGAACACCAGCAATATGTGAAAACAGAGTTGCTGCCTTGTCTTGGTGCTGCAAATAAACACATAAGATCTATGACAGGAACTATTATCAGCGTTGTTGTTCAAACTGGAGGAATTCTGGCGGATGCAATGGGACTTGGAAAGATTGTTATGACAATTGCCTTGATTCTAAGTAATCCAGGCAGGGTGAAGTCAGAAGACAATAATGCAGAGAGCCTATATGACAACATTTTCACAACTAAGAGGAGGAATATTAACAATGTAGAGGGTGGCACTCTGATTGTTTGTCCCATGGCATTATTGGGTCAATGGAAGGACGAGCTTGAAACACATTCAAAATCAGGCAGCATATCTATATTTGTTCATTATGGTGGGGGTAGAACTGATAATGTTGATTTGTTGTTAGAGTATGATGTTGTCTTGACAACATATGGTGTCCTATCAGCTTCATATAAAAGTGATGGAGAGAATAGCATCTACCACAGGGTCCAATGGTTCAGAGTAGTGCTAGACGAAGCTCATCATATTAAAGCCCATAAAAGTCAGGTTGCCCAGGCTACTATTGCCCTGTCCTCACACTGCCGCTGGTGTCTAACTGGAACACCGCTCCATAATAGTTTGGAAGATCTATTCAGTCTCTTGTCTTTCTTGCGTGTTGAACCTTGGTGCAGCTGGCAGTGGTGGACTAAGTTGATCAAAGAGCCCTGAAATTGGTCAAGGGAATTTTGAGGACCTTGATGCTAAGAAGAACCAAGGAAACAAAGGATAAAGAAGGAAGGCCTATACTTGTCTTGCCACCAACTGATATTCAATTGATTGAGTGTGAACAGTCAGAATCTGAACGGGACTTCTATGATGCTCTCTTCCTGAGATCTAAAGTCCAATTTGAGCAATATGTTGCACAAGGAAAGGTTCTTAACTACTATGCAAATATCCTTGACCTACTAACTCAGTTAAGACGTTGCTGCAACCATCCATTTTTGGTCATGAGTGGAAGTGATCCTGCAAAGTATGCAGATTTGAGCAGACTTGCAAGAAAATTCCTCAATTCTCATTCTGAATCATGTGATATGTGATGTGAAAGTGATACATAGCAAAATGCAAAATTGAACAAACTTGCTAGTAGATTCCTACAGAATTCTATTTCTTCTTCCCATTGTATCCAATCTCATGGATACATTGATGAGGTGTTGGGTCATATTCAAAAGGGTGAAACTATAGAATGCTCTATATGTTTGGAATCACCTGAAGATCCTGTTTTTACACCATGCACACATCAGTTTTGTAGAGAATGCCTATTCAATTGCTGGGGTACCTCAATGGGTGGAAACTGTCCAATCTGTCGTCAATCACTCAAGAAAAATGATCTTATTGTACTTCCATCAGAAAGCCCATTCAAGGTTGATACTGAGACCAATTTGACGGAGTCTTCAAAAGTTTCAAGGCTGTTTGATTTCTTAGAACATATTCAGAAATATTCTGATGAAAAAAGTATTGTTTTTAGTCAATGGACTTCATTTTTTGATTTGTTGGAAAATCCGTTAAGGAGGAGAGAGAGATAGGATTTTTAAGATTTGATGGAAATATTGTTCCAGAAGCAGAGCGAAAGTGGCTTGAAATTAAGGTTGAGCCTTGAAAGCCAAAGCCAAATCCCAGCCGTGTTATAAAGTCAAGTGAGCCAGCTGCAACAAAGATAAAATAGTCCACGTCACGTACTTGAAAAAGAGCTGAAAATAGCAATAAGCAAAACGACATGAAATGTATCAGCAAAAAGCTCACGCGTAAACACCCAATTCAAAACGCAGTGAAATTCTCACAAACGGCAAATCACTCACCCTCACTCTCAATCTATAAATACAAGCCACATTCATTCATTTCTCTCAAGCTTGAAAAGCCAGAAAATCTCTGCTAAAAACTCACCAATACTCATTTTCAACCTTCAACCGAACTACTTCCATCAATTCCAAATTCACCATTCTTCATCACTCTTGTTCATATATCTTCCAAAGTTCTTCAAAAAATAAATTACAAACAACAACTCCATCAATTCACAACATCTCCAAACAATAACAACCACATCTCATAATCTTTCCGCAATACATTTCAACATCACACAACACTAGTTCAAATTCGGTCAGATTCAAAGAAGAAGAAGAAGAAGAAGAGAGTTTCTGTTTCACCGTTTACCTGAATTTGAAGGTAGATTGAGCTTCACCGTCAGTTTCGATCCGTTACTTTTTGTTGTGTTTCTTTGAACTGTTGGTACTGTTGTGAAGAGCTCTTGATATTGATCTGTCCTGTGTGATTTTTGTATCTCGCCGCTCCAATTTATGAAGAACTCTGATTATCCATGGTCGTGAACAGTTGTCGTGTGTTTTGGAGAAGATGATGAAGTTCTATAACTTCAGATTCATTTCACTTTACTTTTTATTTTTTAAACTTTTTTTTAACCAATCTTGGGCCGTGAGGCCTTTTTACTATTATCACCATTTTGTTTTACTTTAAAACCTCCCTTTCTTTCTTTTTTCCAATTTCCTTTTAATATTTTTTCTAACATTTGTTTTTCTTTTGAAATATTTTCTTAAAATAGATTTAGTTTTGGATCTTTAATTTTGATAAGATCTCATCAATATCAATGGACTTTGAGTGTCGATTTTATCCACTAAAAGAGGTGATTGATATTGATGATGATTTAATCGATTTAAGATTCAAATTGAGGTTTCTTTTCATTTTAATTCTCTTTCTTCTACTTTTTATTTTTGATCGATGAAATCTATGGATCATAGATTGTTGATTATCAAGGTTGTTTAATCTTCATTATTTCAAATCTATGGACGAATAATCATTGAGTTAATTCTCCGTACTTTGGAATAGTGATAGATTACCTTTGATTAGTTGATGAAAAATCTTGATTATGATGAGATCACTACCTCTTTTCTTTTTGTGTGACATGTTTTAGGAGAGTGATTTAAATATCACTTCTCTAACATGTGTTAACACTAACATTATTATTGACCGGCCTCAGATAGTCGTGGTTTCTACATAAACCCGATTACGATTGCTTAACATAGCGCTAAAGTGTCACTTAATCGGAAAATGATCATTTGTGGCTCAAACTTATGTTTGAAAGTCCAAGTATGATTAGTTGCTTGTCTTAAGTCCACTACCTATGAAAATCATTGTTAGGAGGCTTTGATTCTATCAATCCTCTAATGAGTTTTCATTAACCTTGGTCTAAAGTGCAAGAATTAATCATCATTGATCATATGTTCTAACCACTAATCACTAATTCACTAACAATATCCATGTATAATTTTGTATATATTCTCTTCTTACTCCTTATTTCTTTACTTTTATGTTTCCATATTATCATTTCATATCATATCTTTGTTTATGTTTTATGTCATTTCTGTTTTGTCCACTTGGACCATACCTTGTTCAAAACACTAATAAAGGATAAAAATCTCTAAAAAACTTGGTGCTATTAACTTTGTGGTTATGATATTGGACTACTCTTAGACCTTGGACTTCATAGACCTTTGGACTTAGAATTAGGACTCTCATTCCTATGCTTGGAGTATTGTGGATCTTAGCCTTTATTTGGCTCGCTCATTAGCTTATGCTTTAAATCAGATGGAATTCTTTTTGTTTGCTATGGAGTGTGCTACAAGTCGGTTAGATCTTTCTTACCTCTAGCTTTTATTTTGGTTTCTAGGATAGTCACTTCATCTCCTCCCCCTTCTTAAATTTTCAAAACTTTCTCCCTATTTCAAAACCTTCTTGGTTTCAAACTTCAAAACCGCTTTCGCAATAAAACCTTGACTTTTGTCAAGTGATTTTCAAACTTTTGTTCTTCTTAATAAAAGTCAATCAATGTTAATCATGCTTTGACCAATTTCAAAAGACATAAAAAATACAAAAACTCATCAACTCTTTTTGTGCCTTTATGCACTTTTTCACTTTAAAACTTTTCATAAAAGTTTAGACATGATTCATTTCTATAGTTGAGATGTAAGTCTCCTATTCCCCATATTATTAAGACTTTGACATTTTCCACGTTGATGTTGAGTGATAGTCTTGTTGATAATCCAAGCAAATCCTCCATCTTTATGTGACGCAGATGTTGTCTTAATAATCGTGGGTGAATAGTCGCAGTTTTCTCCTTAAAATGACGACTTGTCTTTACATCTAAAATCAATCAAAACCAACAAATTTTTGTCATTTGTACCACGAACTACGGGGTTTTGATCATATATTTCACTTTGTGGGTAACGTAGGCATGAGACGATAAGTCTCTCCAAACACAAAAATCTAAAAAAATAATTCTCTTCTCAGCTCCCCAATCTCTTTTCAAACAAACCATTTTCAAACCAAAAACCGTAAATATTTCAAAGGGCTCCTATAGAGTACTATAGACGTTTTGGGTGCTAACACCTTCCCATTGCGTAACCAACCCCCTTACCCCGATCTCTGTTTCTTGTTCTTGTTTTCGAACTCTTTGGTTTTGTTCGCTCTTTTTCCTTTCCTTTATTTGGATAAAATAAAAGTGCGGTGGAGACTCTTGTTTTTTTTTAGTTAAGCTAATCAATAGCTTACGCTCACTATTTTTACCGCTACAGAAAAGTGGCGACTCTGCTGGGGACATTTAGGTTCCTAGTGGGTTTTGCCTACTTTGATTTATTTATTGTTTTTTGTTTGACTTGTTTGTTATTGTTTGTTCTGTTTTGGTGCCTGGTAATCTGTGTGGTGAGATAAGTCCTATACCCGGACTTGAGTGCACTTATGATAGGAGGGTGGTATAGTCTTGTTGGCTTACATGGAGTAGTCCTTACTAAGATGACTTGAGATCCCCCGCTCGGTGGAGGCCCCTTTGGAATTACTGATGTCTTACGAGTAGTCGTAATTGATATTACTTTTTCCGATTGGGAGCCTGAGAAGATGAGGACCTTAGAACCCTTTAACCCATCTTGGCCTTATTAGGACGTGGTGCGGTGGTTGTTCAGGTGTAGACTTGAATTAGTCGTTACGCGATACCACACTCAGATGAGTTTCTCTTGAGAATATTGTTGGCCGACGAGTAGTCGTTTAAGCCGATAATATCCAAAAGATGGAATTATTGTTCTGGGAACTTTTTAGAACCTTGTTCTACAGGTGATGACATAACCATAGTACATACCATTGTGGGTTTGGTTGGTTCTTACCTTTGACTCCATGCTCGTGCCGAACCTTTGAACCTGTGTGCTTTGTATGTCTTGCTTGTGGGTGTTGCATCTTGCACTCATGCATTCATGAGCCTTGTGTTTCAGTTGGTTTTTAAGGATCTCAGAGATTTTCTTTTGCAAACATCGCAGATATTGTTAATTATGGACATTGGAAGGAGAAACACTCAGAAGTACAGTTTTCGGGCTCCTGATCTTACAGAGTTGAGAAAGCTAGTGTCCTTGGTAGATGATCGTTCAGGCTTCTTATCTCGTTATGGGAGACTTTTATTTGTTCTTTCTACCAATATTGAAGACAGAATTCTGAATACCCTTATGCAGTTCTATGATCCTATTTACCGATGCTTCACTTTTCCCGATTATCAGCTCATGCCGACCTTGGAAGAATATGCTTATTTGTTGGGTGTACCAGTTTCTGATAAAGTTCTGTATACTGGTTTGGAGGAAGCTCTTAAACCTCAAGATATTGCTGCAGCTACCCATTTGACGAAATCAGATATTGATGTAAATCTAAAGACTAAGGGAGGCCTCAAGGGTTTGACTGCTAAGTTCTTGATTGAGAAGGCCATTCTATTTGCTGACATTGGTCGCACATTGGCGTTTGAGGCTATATTTGCTTTACTCATCTATGGACTAGTCTTGTTTCCTAATATTGATAACTTTATAGATGTTAATGCTATTAGAATTTTCTTGATTGGGAACCCTGTTCCAACTTTGCTTGGTGACACTTATTTCTCCATCCATAGTAGGACTTCTAAGGGAAACGGTACCATTGTTTGCTGTCTACCTCTGCTGTATAATTGGTTCGTTTCACACTTACCCCAGACATTTGTTTTTAGGAAAAACAAGGATTGTTTAAGGTGGTTTCAAAGGATTATGTCTCTTACGCATGTTGATATCACTTGGTCTTCTTCGGTTTATGATAATGTCCAGATTATTGATAGTTGTGGAGAATTCGCCAATGTTCCTCTTCTTGGAATACAAGGCGGAATTAACTACAACCCGAGTTTAGCTCGCCGTCAATTGGGTTATATGTTGAAGGATAGGCCTAAAAATATTTTATTAGAGGGTTTATTCTTTCAAGGAGGGGATGATTCTCTTGGTTTGAGAAGAAAAATGGCTCATGCCTGGACTAAGATTCACAGGTTGGATAGAGGGGAGATTGGAAGACAAGTTTGCATTGCCTTGGAACCTTACACGCTTTGGGTGAAGAAGAGGGCTATGGAGCTTAAGATGCCTTATCCTATTGAGAAACCTCTGACTATGGTGATCTCTACGCCACTCCCTACGCCACTCCCTGTTTCTTCTGATGATGTGAAGACACTTCAAGATGCTTTGGCTAAGATGAAGGAAGAGAAAGAGATATGGGAAAGTAAGTTTCAAGCTTCTGACAAAGAGAAGATGGAATTGCAAAAACAGATAAAGGAGAAAGACGACTTGATAGAGTTACTTGAGCGGCGCGCTGTGAAGAGACATGCAGAGGATTTATTTTCCTCTACTACTCCATCATCACATCCTCCTACTTCTGGTGCTTGGAAGGATATTGTGGATCAGCTTGTACTAGAGAAGATCACCATGAAGCACAACTATGAGAAAGAGATTAAGAGACTCCGAAGGAAGTATCAGCTTGGATCGTCATCAGATGTTCCTTAGGACCTAGATTTTTCTTATTTTGATATTATTGTATCTTGTACTTCCAAGTGTAACTCTTTCCAATATTCAATAAAATGAGATGTTTATCAGTATTTCAAAAAGTGTTATTTTTCTTTATGATGTTTGTAATTGCTTTATATCTTAAAGATCCTTGAAAGCTGGTTGAAACACTTACATTTTGCATATTGCATTCGCATCATTGAGCATTGTGTGTTGCCTTTTCTAGATGTCTTATTTGTTTCTTTTGGCCTTCCTTCAGTCAAGCTGTCGCATCACTACAGCACTCGGGCTAACTCTAAGAAAAAGATGGATCAGTTGCAACAAGAGAACTGCGAGCTCCGTGAAGAGGTATCAACTCTGAAAGATGGTTTGGAGAGACTCACTGCTGAAATGGAAGCTATGGTGGCTGCTCAGAATCAACCACCACCACCTCCTCTTTCTCCTGTGCAGATGACTGTGATTTCTGAGATCGGATCAACGCCCATTTCTGTGGCCCCGATTAATACTTCTCAATATCAAATGCCTGTTGGTTTCCCTTGGGGCATGCCTACCAATTATGTGCCAGAGGGATATCGACCTCCTGTTCCCGAATGCTGTCATGGCTGTACCACCTCCTGTGGTTAATGTTGTTCCTAATGCTGAAATTCCGGTTGTTCCTACTGTCATACCTGTGCCACCGCCTGTAACTCACGATATGCCTTATACTAAAGAACAAATTTTCCACACTGCTCCGAGCGAGAGTTTAGATGTTATGGATCGAATAGATGACTTTCAAGATCAGTTTGCTGGAATGCAGAGAGAAATCAGGGCTTTAAGGGGAAAGGAGTTATTTGGAAAGAATGCTCATGAGCTTTGTCTTATTCCAAATGTGAAGATTCTCGCCAAGTTCAAAGTTCTGGATTTTGAGAAATACAAAGCGAACACTTGTCCGCAAAGTCATTTGATCATGTATGCTAGAAAGATGTCTACCTATACTGACAACCATCAGTTGTTGATCCACAATTTTCAAGATAGTCTTACTGGTGCTGCGCTGAAGTGGTATATGGGACTCGATAGTACACAAATCAAGACATTCAATGATCTTTGTGAAGCTTTTGTTCGTCAATATAAGTATAATCTTGATATGGCGCCAGACCGTGATCAGCTCCGCGCAATGTCTCAAAAAGAGAAAGAAACTTTTAAAGAATATGCACAGAGATGGCGTGAGATTGCAGCTCAGATAAGCCCTCCACTGGAAGAGAAATAAATGAACAAGATTTTTCTGAAGACTCTGGGTCCATTTTACTATGAAAGGATGGTTACGAGCGCTCCTAGTGATTTCACGGAAATGGTTAACATGTGGATGAGATTAGAGGAAGCTATCCGTGAGGGACGTCTGATAAAAGAAGGAAATCCCTACAGTGCTCCCGATAGAGGTTGAAATCCCTTCTATGAGAGTTTTGATGGAAACTGAATTGTCTGAGGCTGAATGGTGTCAAAGTAGGTACGACCAGTTGAATCTAATTGAAGAGAAAAGAATGACGGCCTTGTGTCATGGCCAATTATATCAACAAAGAATGAAGAAAGCATTTGATAAGAAGGTTCGACCCCGTGTGTTCAGAGAAGGTGACCTCGTGCTCAAAAAGATCTCGACTTTTACTACTGATTCTAGGGGCAAGTGGACTCCTAATTATGAAGGCCCATATGTTGTTAAGAGAGCCTTCTCTGGCGGTGCATTAATTCTTACAACTATGGATGGAGAGGAGTTCACTCGTCCTGTGAATGCCAATGCAGTCAGGAAATACTTCGCCTAAAAAATAAAAGAACAGCTCGCTAAGTTGAAAACCTGAAAGGGCGGCTTAGGCAAAAATGAGCGTCTCGGTGGATTGAAAACCCGAAAAAGCAGTCCAGGCAAAAATTAGAGACAAAACAGAAATAATTATCCCGGTAGATTGAAAACCCGAGAGGGCAATCTAGGAAAAAGTTAGGGATCATGGTAAGTAACTGCATCTGGCCAGTCTTGATCGTTTGAAGCAACATTTCCTATCAAAGGTTTCACTTCAATTATTCTCCGCTGAAGTCTCAAGCACAGTTGGAATTCAAAGTTGTTAGGGAGAATAATGGTCATTGTATTTCAATGTAGAACTTTCCATCGTACTTACCATTTTTCAAACTTTGTAATGATCCATGGAGTTACGCCATTTGCGGACTACCATTCTATCAATAGAATTTGGGCCTTTGTCCCTTTGTTTGCAATTCTTATTTTGTTTCTGTTTACAGAATTTCATTTTATTTTTGATGATGATTTTTGAAACAAATGTGAATAATTGATTTAAATTTTGAAAATTATAAAAACATTTTTCTTTGATTTGTGAAAATAAAAGAAAGGATGTCAACAGTAACCCCAAGAATGGTAGAATCTTGAAGCAAAAAGCGTAAGTGTTCTCTTCAGCAGGGTTCTTTCTTGCCTCTCTGGTAGAATTTATTGGCAGCTCCCCAGTAGAGTTGTGTTGATGTTTCCCCATTTGAGCTATATTGAGGTCTTTTCAGTAAAGTTTGTCGATATTCCCTTAGCAAAGTTTTGTTTCTTTGGATAAACCAGACGACTATTGAACGGTTTTCCACAACAAGGTTTTGATTCAAATGATGGATATGTTTTATTCATTCAACCAGGTTATGATCGAACAGTTGAGAAATTTGAAGACCATTTCTCCCTGATGTTTTTGCCTATGCGGAGATTTGTCTTTGATGATTCCTAGCAGAGGTTATGTATATTTGCTTTGGATTATTCCCCAAGTAGAGAACAATGTTGTTTACTTCTAAGAAGTGTTGATATAGCAGTCGCCTGTCGGGTTTTCTCTCACCTTGTGATTGTGTGTTGATTTTAAATCCCCCACAGTTTGACTTTTTGCTATGATGTTAACTTCTTATTCCCCTGACAGGGTTGGAAGATTTGTGTTGTTATGTTTTCTCCAACAGTTTTTTTTCTCAAAGCGGAGTTCATATTGTTGTTCCCTCTTGTTGAATTATTGATGGTTGAAGATTGATCTTTGGGGTCTTCTCCCTAAGCAATATCTCCATTTCCTCAGCGAGATTTGAGCCTTGTAGTAGGATTTATTTTCCTTTGGTGGCTCTTGTGTATCTCTTGCAGGTTTTCTGTTGTTGATCCCCAACACGATCTCCAATGATATCTCTAACTTGTGGAGATTAGCCGAGTATTTCAGTGGTGTTGTGGTGTTTTGTTCACCCTCTGTTTGCCCTCTTTGTCTGATTTGTCAGCATATTCATATTCATATGCATTGCATACGCATTCATTTTGGTTGAGCATAACATGTTTTTGTTGCATTGTGCATCTTGTTTTTTGTTGGTGTTTACCTTTCCCCGGTGTGGTTATCCCGCGGAGTACGTGTGTCCTCTCTTCATTAGAGTGTCGACCCCTAAGCAGAAAATACCTATCATTTTTAATTCCCCACTGAGTTTATGCCTCGTGGAAGATGTTTGTTTAGCTTTCCTCCCCAGCTTTTATCTGGATGGAATTATTCCCCATTTGAGTTATTTCCTTATTGGGTCGAGTCTTGTTTGACCGTTTCTCTCCAGTTTATTCCTGGATTGAACTTTGGTCTCTTGCAGCAGTTACTTTGGTTTTCCCTGGGCTGTGAAACTTGGATGTCGAGAAGGTAGTTTTGAGGATTTATTTTCCTCGGCAGAATCTGTTATTGATCCCCATCAGAAGATGAAGATTTGATTTCCCCAGTAGTGTTTTGATAACATTCTCTTGGTAATTACTTATGCAACTTCATGTGGAAGCCTCTTTATTTGAGCAGCTTGTGTAATCTCCAGAAATTTACCTTCGCAATAAATAACATTTCTCTATTTCATCCTCAACAAAGAAGTTTATTGTGAAATGATGGATCCTTATCCGACCAGCTTTTCTATCAGATGGAATTTTTTGTGGAATAATTCCTGACGAGAAGTCTATTGCATGGTCTAACCTGCTCGTATCTCTTTTAAAGATCCCCGACAGAGTTGTTAATATCTTTTTTCCAACAAATGGTTGTCTCTTTATTTGAGAAATTTGTTGGAGCTGCTCAGTAACAAGTGGCTGATGATATATCTCTTTCTCCTACCCAGTGACAGGTAGTCGAGTATGTTTGTCCTATCCAGTATCAGGTAGTTGACCTTTACCTCCTTCTCCTACCCAGTAAAAGGTAGTCGAATCTGTTCTACCCAGTAACAGGTAGTTGACATGTTGTTTACCCAATCCAGTAACTGATAGTTGGTAACCCCTTTCATTCAAGTTTATTATTCTCGCTAAACTACTCAGTAACCAGTAGTTGGCATTGCTTCTTTTCCTACCCAGTAGCAGGTAGTTGATATGTTGTTTACCCTATCCAGTAACCGATAGTTGGTAACCCCTTTCATTCAAGTTTATTATTCTCGCTAAACTACTCAGTAATCAGTAGTTGGCGTTGCTTCTTTTCCTACCTAGTAACAGGTAGTTGAGTATATCTCAATGAGTGGATTACTCTTTACCCAGTAATTGGTAGTAAGTAATACATCTCTTTGTTTTCTACCCAGTAACTGGTAGATAACAATTCTCTTGTGATTTTTGTACTTATTTTCTACTCAGTAACCAGTAGAAAGTGTTTTACCTATTATCTTCGGTTCGAATATCTTCGCCCAGTAACTGGCAGTTGGTATCTCTTTCCCTGTTGAGTTATTTCCTTTCCTTTATCGGAATAGGATCTTGTTTTTTTTTTGTTTTCCCCTGTGGGATCTCTTTTCTTCTTCTGCTCCGATGTTTGTTTTTCTCCTGTGGCATTTTCTCCCCATGGTGGTCTTGTGTTTGCATACCATATCATTAGCATAATCATATCATTTGGTGGCCTCTTAGGGCCAAAAATTGGGTTTATTGTTATATTTAAGTCTCTTCTATCTGGTCGAGACAAAGATGTCAATCTTCATATCTTCGGATAGGAGAATCTTAAATAGGGGCAGCTGTAATACCCTAATTTTTACCCCTAAGATCCCACTTTTCATTTGCATCATTACATTCACAAACAAGACCATACTTTTTGATTTTTCTTAGGTCCCTTGTTGTTTCATACTTGCTTTATGTACCTCTAACCAAAAGACCAAAAATATTTTTCAATTTGTTTGTTTCTTCTTCACTGTGTGTTTAAGGTTTTGTAGGGAGATTCATGGCAAAAGAATGACTTGGAATTGAGTGTGGCTATTCATGTGCAGTTAATGTCAAACTGTCAAGGGATTACTTCATTTGCAAGTATCTGTATCAGTGGTCTATTTTCTCAAGAGATGATTGTTCAAAGTCAAGTGGTCTTGTGAAGAATCATCAGTTTATCGAGCAGTGTTTTATGAAAAGTTTGTCCCAGTTTTAATCGAAGATTCAGAGTTTTGTCTGTACAAGTCATGTTTGGTGGATGTTCAATCAAGATGTTTGTTTTGGGATGCAAGTCCAAAGTGTTCATTCAAGTAAGTCATTTCCATGTGATTCTAAAAGCATTGAAGGTTGGCCCGTATGTTACTCCTGAAGAAGTTATTGTCCACTGGTTGGAATCTAGGAAGTTCTCACTTTTTCCATTTCCACAAACATGATACAAGTTGCTTATCCTTGCACTTGAAAGGTTGAAGGAATCCTACAATGTTGCTGTAAAATTAAATCAACTTTAAAGAGAAGAGTTGGGGCTAATATCAAAGCATATGCTGGTCCACCAAGTCTTCCAGCTCGATATGAAATATTAAGGTCTTGCTTGCAGGAACTCATGCGTACATGGATACTGACTAGCTTTGAGGACTGTAAGAATATTGTAATTCCAAATTATGCTAGTGCAAAACAAAGGATGAATGCACCCAATTTTCATGAGGCTATTACATCCATGCAATTGTGCAAGCCACTAGTTGACACAGAAGCCTTGCATGCCATGGTTCGGTTATTTCGCATGGTGCAGCCACTCTATAAAGGCCAACTGCAGAGGTTTCTTTTAAATCTTTGTGCTCATAGTGAAACAAGAGTATCTTTGGTGAAAATTCTGATGGACTTGCTAATGCTTGATGTGAGAAAGCCTGTCAGTTCTTTTGGTACTATTGAGCCACTGTATAGATTATATGGCTGTCAGAGCAATGTAATGTATTCACGTCCTCAGTCTTTTGATGGGGTACCCCCGCTGCTGTCTCGGCGAGTACTAGAAACCCTTACTTATCTTGCTCGTAATCATTTATATGTGGCAAGTAATTTGCTCCAGTCTAGGCTTCCGCATCCTGAGATTAGAGAACAAAATAATGCTAGTGACGCACGTGGCAAAGTTGTGATGGTTGTTGAAGATGAAGTCAATATAGGTGAAAGTAATAAAGGATACATTTCCATTGCAGTGCTTTTGGGTCTTTTGAACCAACCACTTTATTTGAGGAGCATAGCCCATCTTGAGCAGCTGCTAAATTTACTGGATGTAATAATTGATAGTGCTGGAAGAAAGTCCACTCCATCTGATAAACCATTGATTTCGACTTCACAGTCACCACCGGGTGCTCAAATATCTGCTGTCGAGGCAGAAACAAATACAGGTTCTGATATTTTGACTTCTAAGGCTGATGCATCTACTATGGTTAATGATTCATCCAAACCCACACCTGTTGATAATAATGTGGAATCTGAGTCTCAGAGAGTATTGAGTAATTTGCCACAATCTGAGCTCCGGCTCCTGTGTTCGCTGCTTGCACACGAAGGTTTGTCAGATAATGCATATACTTTTGTTGCGGAGGTAGTGAAGAAATTGGTGGCCATTTCTCCGACTCATTGTCAGCTTTTTGTCACTGAGCTGGCTGAAGCAGTTAAAAATTTGACATCTTCTGCAATGGTCGAGTTACATGTCTTCAGTGAAGCTATGAAAGCTCTTCTTAGTACCACATCTACTAATGGAGCTGCAATTTTGAGAGTTTTGCAAGCCTTGAGTTCCCTTGTCGCATCACTAACTGAGGATCACGGTGATAGAGTTACTCTTGCTGCTCTTTCAGAGGTTTGGCAAAAGAGAAAGCCCATGATGAGGCATTATGTCCTTATTTTTCTGATGCTGAAATTGGCAGCCACAGGAGCAAGGGTTCAAGGAGATCTGCACCATACTGGAGCAACATATTTCTCATTCTTCTTCCGCCGATAAGTCTCAGATTTGGAGCCAAATTCAACAATACTCTAACCTCCCCGACTTCAATAATTACCTTGCGTTCATCTTTTCTCGTGCTCAGGGAATATCGGCGGAGGTTCGGCAGGCTGCCGGATTATATCTGAAGAATAACCTGAGAAATGTATACAATTTAATGAAGCCTGAACACCAGCAATATGTGAAAACAGAGTTGCTGCCTTGTCTTGGTGCAGCAGATAAACACATAAGATCTACGACAGGAACTATTATCAGCGTTGTTGTTCAAACTGGAGGAATTCTGGTGGATGCAATGGGACTTGGAAAGATTATTATGACAATTGCCTTGATTCTAAGTAATCCAGGTAGGGTGAAGTCAGAAGACAGTAATGCAGAGAGCCTATATGACAACATTTTCACAACTAAGAGGAGGAATATTAACAATGTAGAGGGTGGAACTCTGATTGTTTGTCCCATGGCATTATTGGGTCAATGGAAGGACGAGCTTGAAACACATTCAAAATCAGGCAGCA